>BCGF01000003.1:4523358-4776374 GCA_001599175.1 Pestalotiopsis sp. JCM 9685
GAGTACTGATAGAGTACTGATAGAGTACTGATAGAGTACTGATAGAGTACTGATAGAGTACTGATAGAGTACTGATAGAGTACTGATAGAGTACTCCATGAAATGCACCGAACACTCCTTAGGTTTTCGATGTCTTCACGTCACGTCTGGAGGAAATAATTCAGATCATGTTTGTAGTTGAAGCGGGTCGAGAGCATGAGATCGTATGACTAACATATATTCCGCCTTGTCAGAATAGTAGAGTTCGCTTAGAATTTGCCATATACTAGTCCAGATATGTATTTCAATATTGTATCCATAAGAACCTTTCCCGGGTCCTCCTGTCACGGAGGTGACCGACTACAGCGGTTTCGTGCGGTCAATATGCAAAAGCTAGTCACATTTACAGGGGTTTGAGAAATGTCGCCATCGCCGTGGTCTATCACCAATTCTTGGCGCATCAGTGGGGATGGAGAAGAAAAATGCAGATCAAAAGAGTTATAAACTAGGATGATCTATATGATATATTAGATAGCAAATATGTCTCGTGTGTGATTCTCTACCTAGGTCCGGTCTATCAAACAGAGATCAACGCTGGTACAACAAATAGGATCAACATCATGTCCAACACCATTTCGGCAGCCGGCCCGGCGCCGAGTCCCCATCACCGGACATGGTACCACACAACCCTCTTCAACGCCTTCGTAATAGGCGGCGTCGGGTTCCTGGCGCCCGGGCTGTGGAACGCCATGAACTCGCTGGGAGCAGGCGGCGCCCAGGAGCCTTACCTGGTCAACGCGGCCAACGCTCTCGTGTTTGCCATCATGGGTTTCCTGTGCCTGTTCGGCGCCCCGATCGCCAACCGCATCGGGCTCAACTGGACCTTGTTCCTGGGCGCCATCGGCTATCCCATCTATTCGGCCGGTTTGTACTGCAACAACCGGTACGGCAACGTCTGGCTGGTCCTGGTTGGCGCCGTGACCTGCGGTTTCAGCGCCGGCCTGTTCTGGGCCAGCGAGGGCGCCGTCGCGCTGGGATACCCAGAGCCAGGCAAGAGGGGAAGATATATGAATATCTGGCTTCTCTTCCGCACCGGCGGACCGCTGCTCGGTGGCGCCATTGTCCTCGGCCTCAACCACTCGGCCGGCCAGAAGGCAAAGGGCAAGGTCGGGTATGAGACGTACCTTGTGTTCGTGGCTCTTCAGTGTGTCGCGGCGCCTCTAGCCTTGGCTTTGTCACCTCCTGAAAAGGTCCAGAGAGCAGATGGCAGTCGCGTCATCATCAGGGCCGAGAAGTCGATCAAGGGCGAGTTTAGGGCTCTGTGGCAGGCGAGCAAGCGCAAAGACATTCTATTGCTTCTGCCGATCTTTTGGGCTGCCTACTTTAACCAGTATACTGGCAACTTTCAGACATGTAAGTCGAATCATCTACATATTGAAATAGAAACGACATGGCATGGAGGACAGGAAAGGGATGGGCAGGGAGGATCTCGAATATGTAGAATACTGACACATCTCTGAATAACTAGATTACTTTGGCGTCCGCGCCCGCGCCCTCATCGGCCTCGTCATCAACTTCGGCACGCTGCTCTCGTCGCAGCTCATCAGCACGCTCCTCGACTACAAGGGCCTAGCAGTCAGGAAGCGCATCGTGTACGGGTTCTGGTACGTGGTGGCGCTGCACATTACTGCCTGGGTCTACGCCTGGGTCGTCCAGGAAAAGTACACGGCCAACCCGCCCGCCTACGACTGGGAGGACGAGGGCTTCGTCGAGGGCTTCTTCGTCCTGCTACTGTGGGACTTTTCCCGCCAGGCCCTGCAGAACTGGCTGTACTACCTGGTCGCGACCAAGACGGACAACATCTCGGAGCTCACGCGCTTCTCCGGCATCCTGAGGGGCCAGGAGAGTTTTGGTCAGGCCGTCAGCTATGGTCTGAACACTCGGAAGTGGGTGGGAGGCCGGGTCCCCTTGATCGTGAACACTCTTTTACTTGGTGAGTAGAACAAAATGTGAACCCAGCACGAGTGCATGCAAACACGAACTTCTTTCTAACGATTTGAAAAAGGTCTCGCAGCTATTCCAACATGGTTGGTCGTTCGCGACCACGTTCCCGTCGAATCAAGCAGGGTCGCTCAGGACGATGTCAACGCCTCTACCTCTGAGAAGGCAAGCGACGTCGAGAACGGACTGCGCGCAACGGAGCTGCTAGATAACGAAGACAAGACAAGCTATGCTATTGCGCGTACCAGTATCGGACGAGACACGGCATAAACAAAGTCTCATATCCGACTCGGTCTCAGTTCTCTAAATGAGTAGATAGAAGAAGCGAAAATCATACCAATCAGCTCTTAAAAGAGGAGAAAGTCCCTGTCAATATAATGAACAAAACACCTGAGATTTCTTTTCGATCGAATTCAATGTATCTCATTTACTAGAATTCACAAATAATGACGTTCCCCGGCTCAGGACTCTCGCCCAAGTTTAACTTGACTTGCGGCGCCCTCTTCCTCTTCTTCTGTTGCCCGCCGCGCTTGCTCTGCGCCTCCCACCGCCTCACCAAGTCATCCTCCTCCTCGACATCAATAATCCACTGCTCACCCGCCGGCACGAGCAGCCGCGCCCTGGCCCGCCTGTGCTCGGCCAGGTACTCCTCGGCCTTGAGCCCGGGCACGCGGCGCATGACCTCACCGCGGAACCGCGCATCGGCCCAGATGCCCGTGCCCAGCAGCACATCGTCGGGCAGCCGAAACTCGCCATCCCAGTCGATGCGGCGGAACTGCGCTTTATACCGCCGCAGCTGTGTAGCGTACTCGCGCTCCCACCGGCGGTACGCCTCGTGGTGGCGCGCCAGCTGGTCCTCGGCCTCGGGGGCGAGCCTGTACTCGCGCTCGGCGCCCTGCGTCGCCTTGAGGTGCTCCATCTCGTAAAAGTCCTCGGCCTCGCCCGCCGAGTCGAGTCGCGCCGCAGCCGCCGCGCCACCGCCTTCTTGAACCGGTGGTCCCGGTAGTGGTTCTGGCCCAGCGGCATGTCCCAGGGGAAGTCGAAGACCCGGAAGTCGAGCTTCTTCAGCTCTTGTCCTCCCGGCGGCGCATGAGGGATCTCGACCAGGCCCCAGCTCGGCGGGACCGGCTTCTCGATCTTGAGCCGCGGCGCCGCCAGGCTTTCGGGTTTGCCAAAGAGGCCCGGCGGGTCGGGAGGCAGTCCGAGGCTCAGCAGCTCGGGAATCACGTCGCGCATGACCGTCTTGCCCTCTGCACCCGACGGTCTCTGGTGAGGCATGGTCCAGACCAGGCCCCGGACGTCGGCGTCGCGCTCCCAGGTGCCCGGCTCGCGCGTGCCCACGAGCTCCTCGGCCCACCTCTGGGCGCGGCCCTCGACGCACAGCGGCGACAGGCGGGGCCGGGCCTCGGCGACGAACTCGCGCAGCGGCTTCTCGTGGCCCCAGGTCATGCCGGGCAGGGGGTCCGAGCTGGCGAGCCAGATCCGGCGCCGCGTCCAGGCCGCCCGGACGTTATTGTAGGCCTTCGAGCTCAGCGAGTCGGGCGCCGTGCTTCCCTCCCTCGCCAGCCGCTCGCGCTCGCGCATCAGCTGGAACAGGAACATCTGGAACGGCCTGGAGGCGTCCTCCATGACGGCGCGGGCGCGCTCGAACTCGTCGCGGCGCTTGCGGGCCGAGCGCCACTGGATGCGCGTCGGGGACCGCTGCGCCGTGCCCACGGGCTCGCCGGTCCCGTCGTCCAGCCGGTGCGGCCATCCGCCCGAGACACGGTACCCGCTACCTGCTGCCGACGACGACGATGAAGACTTGCGGTCCCACGGGTCCTTCCATATCCCCTGCTCCGTCCACTGCGCCTTGATGCGGTTCTGCGCGATGCGCCGCAGCCGCGAGACGATGGTGTGGTTCGACTGCCAGTATGCATCTGCGCAGAGAGGAACAATACTTAGCGACAACGAAACATGATGAGAGTTTGCAGACCGTGCTTGGAGATGACATACCTTGAAGGTCATGCTCGATGACGAGCGAATCGTCACGCCATATCCGCGGGATTTCCTCCTCGACTAGATCCCGGAACTGCTGCGCAGGTAGCGAGCGGTAATAGTCGCGTTCTACCTCGAGTCGTTCAATTCGTTCCGGGCTATTGGCCATTGCGCGTGCTTCGGTAGCTCACTCGGAAGACCTCAGGCTAGACTGCAGCAGCAATACATGCCGAAATAGACCATCTTGCATATGATTATGACAGATTTGGGCGGCGTCATTGTTGCCCATTGTGTCGGTCTTCTGGGCTTTGTCATCTGCTGAGGCCGTGCTCATGGCCGTTTGCAGAAGATGTTTCACACATTGTGGACTACCACATACCATGTGGCATAGCGCACCGAGAAGCCTCTTGTTCTGTTCTCTTAGTATAGCCTATTGTGAGAGTGAGCCGGACCTGGCAACATTATGACCAATAAAGCTCGAGATGGAAACTTTCTTTTTGAGCCCAATAGGGCTTGACACCACACACCTCTGGAATGCGGCTCAAGCCACATCATGACACAAAAAGCAGGGATATGACGGCCCGCCGGCGGCCTTGTGTCGATGAAACATGTGCTCAGAGCGATCGGATTAACCTTATATCAACTTGCGCGAAACATTATTTCAAGACATGAGATGGACGACCTACCGACGATGGGAATTGCAAAGTTGGAACAGTCACATCACGAGTTCAACAGTTGAGAAAGTCAAAAGAAGCTACCACCAAAAGTAATTCCATTCAAAAAAGGGGGTTTATCACCCTACATACAAACGAAGCGAAAATCTTTCTTCTAACGCAGCCAACAAGCCCGGCCATCCAGAGCCCAGAGCACAGCCGCGCCATGCGTGAAAACATAAAAAAATAACCCAATAAAATGATCTGTTTGGTTTGATTTTTCCCGCTCGCTGGTTCCGGATCTATCAGAATGCTGTTTCGCTAAGGGTGTCCGCTTAGTCGTATGGTATTGCTGTTGTGGTATCGTGAACTTCGTGACCATAGGATCTTGTGTGGAACACACAGGTTGTTGTTGTTATGTGCTTTGTCTTGCCTCCCCAAACCCTCGGCCCGGTGGAGGGTTTTTATCTACCGACCCATCCGCTTAAATACTAATATTGCCCAAACATTATACAGAGAACTAGAAGCTGGTTTTGAACAGCCAAAGCCAGGCTGCTATGTTATGAGCTGCGCTTAGTGGCGGCGGAGGAAGCTGGAGGGAACAGCAGTGGGGGCAGGGAAGGTGCCGTTGCCAGAGGCGACGGGGTAGGGGACAACGGTGGCGACCTGGGTGGCGGTAACGACACCGTCAGTCTCGTCGGCCTCGCACTCGTCGTCAGAGCCGGAAGACGAGTCGTCAGAGCCGGTCGAGGCGTTCTCAGTGGAGCCAGTGGCGGTGGAAGTGGCAGCTGAGGCAGTAGTAGAGGCCTTGGCGGTGGTAACAGCGGCGTCAGAGACACCGGCAGCAGCAGCCGAGGATCCGGCGCCGGAAGCAGCAGTCTGGGTAACGTAGACGGTGCTGGCAGCGGCAGTAACGGTGACGGTCACGGCCTCGGGGCAAGACTCGGAGTCAGAGTCAGAGCCGACAGCAGAGTTGCCGCTGGTGGAGGTACCAGTGGAGACGGCAGTGGCAGTGGCGGTGCCCGAGACCTTGGAGATGGTGACAGTGCGGGTTCCAGTGCTGGTCGAGGTGGTGGTGGTGGTACCCTCGGAAGAGGTGTTCTCGCTCTCAGAGCCGACGGGAGAGTTGCTCTCGGTGGTCTCAGCGGTGGAGGAGGCCTTGGTCTTGGTGACGGTCACCTCCTCGGTGTAGGTGGACTTGACGGTGGTGGTGATGACCGAGCGGGAGCTCTCGGGGCCGACAGTCACGGTGTAGGCAACGTCGGTGGTGCCAACCTTGGCCGAGGTGGTGACGGCCGAGTTCTCGCTGGCAGCGGTGGGGGTGACATCGTGGGTCGAGCCGGTGATGAGACCCGAGCTGTGGGCATCGACAACCGACGAAGAGACGGACTCGGCAGCCGTCACCGGGCAGACCGTGGTCGTCAAGTCGATCACCTTTGTGACGACGGCAGTGGTCAGGTCGGTGGCGGCGACACCGGTGATGGCGGCGGTGTTGTTGGCGCGGGCCGGGCAGTTGGTGACGGTAGGAGCGCAGCTGGTGACGGTGTAGAGCGAGGTGACCTGGACAGTCAGGGTAGTCTGGGTGGGAGCGGCCTCAGAGCTGATGTTGTCACGGCGGTAGTAAGGAGCCGGAGCGTGGAAGTGGCGGGGGTGGTTGTAGGAGGCCGAGGCGAGGCCGGCGAGAAGGCCAACGGCGACAGTGGTGGACTTCATTTTGGATGATATTGGAGGGTTGATTTGATATCACTTCTAAGATTGTCTAATAATTGACTCTTTTTTGATTGTTTGATCGGGTCTGATCTCTGGATTGTTGTCGTTCGAAAGAATGTGGGCGTGCGAATATGCAACGATGAAAGAGCGAAAGTCGATTCCGCTTGGAAAGCTGAGAAGAGTATTGAACTGAAGGCTGCAGCGTAGGCGCAGAAAAGAACGATGGAACGACCGACAACGGGCTGAAAGAGAGACTTGAGATGGACTCGAAAGAGAGGCTGAGAGGTGTGGAGGGAAGAAGGAGGAAAAAGAGAGACTATTCAGGATGGGTGTGAGCCCTTTTTACGAATCTGCACTCGCAGTTTTCCTTCCCCCCTCGCAGCCTGTGGTGGCCCGACCTTGGGCGCGCCGGGGTCGAGCATGGCCAGCAGAGCGCAGAACACAGCCTCGACCCGTGAACCTGACCTCTGTTCATCTTCCAAGGACCGAGATGGGCCCACTGATGGGGGGGGAACCCTTGCCTACCATCATTACAGGACCAGTAGGCCCTTGGTCCTAGCCAGCTCGTTTCCGGTGATGGTGCGTGGCAGTGGGAAGAAGAGGCAGCCACCCCCGGCCGGGCTCCCAGGGCAATAGACGAGCGTTGTAAGCAGCAGGGGTGGGACGAGGGAGCGCCGACCATATTGGACCGAGCGAGTTTTTTCTCTGTCTTTGGCTCTTTGGGCGCCATAGTACCACGATGGATGGGTACATACTATGGTAAAAAAGAGTTGGCATGCCATCGCTTCCCCTGAAGGACCCACACCCACTAGACACCCATGTCGATATATATGCAGGTCCCATCGTGAGACGGAGCCAAGCCAGCCAATGGGCGCCTCAAGGGGAGCCAAACAAGATCTGGTTGGACTCCGGGAACCACGTTGAATGGCTGCTGCACTTGCGGCAGGGCGCTTTTCTAGTGTGTTGGTACGGGAACACTGGACACTGGGCAGAGAAGAGTCTCTCCAGTCGTGATGGGAGACAGGCCGGCACAACTCTGCGCACAAGCAACAAGCGCGCGCGCGCACAAGCACACACATGGCACATCCGGTCTGGTCAGGGACTCAGGGCGCCTGCACAAAACAAGTCTTGCCCAGTCGTTGCGATGCGACGAGACGCTGCAAGGTGACGGCACCAAGTGCCAACAGCAGGAATCAATGATTGTTGTTGTCGACCATCGCCCCCAGGTCTCAGGTGGGCGAACAGACAGATCCAAGTTGATGGGCGACCATATAAACTGCGCGCCGATCCCCTCTTCTGGTCGGCACTTGGGGTTGATTTGGGGGATCCGGGGGCAGTCATCTTTCTTCTCCAGGCCAACATAAGCAGCAGTCTTCTCTCGCCCACCACGGCGCTTGCACAATTCGTTTTCGTGGGCGAGGGCTCTGCCGCTTCGTTGCTGGCTGCGCTGGCTGCATTGATTGCCGGGCGAGAATAGCAATTGGCCGTGCTTCCGTACAAACTGAGCAGTAATAAATTGTAGTAAGGCCCAGGGTACCGACCTGTGTCTTTTTTGGCGAAATGACAAGATGACCACGGACCAGTCGCTAGCAACTCGTCAAGTCGCACGTTCTGTAGCCTAGGTACGAGGTATGAAGTACTCCGTAGCAAGTGTCATGCCGAGCTTGAGAGAGAGAAAGCTGAACTAAAATGGGCAGCGGTGTGCGGGATTCGTGTTCCAGCGCATCCGCGGGCCCTGCCTGATTGCTATTTCCAACAGGAAAGCAAAATGCTTCTGCTGCATGTATGTAAAACGGGTGAAATGTGCAGCCGCAACGGCTGGGCGAAAATAAGAAAATTGTACGAAGCACGCGCGTGGTGGCAACGTTGTGTGTGTGTGTTTGTTCTCTTTTTCTTCCTCGATGGGGTTTCTAGTTTCTAGATGCATTCCACTCATGCGTTGCTAAACTTACAATATGGAAGGAACAACGTGCGTCTGAACTTAGAACCCGGGAAGCAACTGAGCCGCCCCTAGGCATTGCGATTGATCATTGGAAGGAACATGAGAGGGCTCATTCAGGGCTGTCCCAGTGTCTCGTAGTACCTGTCAGCTAAGCATTAGGCAGATACTAAAAGAATAGCCTCAGACATGGTCGCAGTGCCACGGCTCAAGCAGTCAGATTTCCTCTTTTCCTCCCTCCAACAGGACCCCAAAGGCATTTAGACTATAGCGACTATAGAAGCCATTTGGCGACGGCGTCGGCGGATAGATCCTCGAGAAGCCCGTGCTCGAATAGACTCGCATTGACCGGCCGAGTGAGTCTCCAGTCCAGTACTGTACCTAACAGTAGGCAGGTAGGTAGTGCTAGGGGTTGTGATGCAGTGAGAATGGCTCGAATGGTAGAAAACTTTTATTCCTTTTTTAAGAAACCCGACCTAGTCACAATGACTCCCAATAACCTCTTACTCTAGCGTTCCTATATAACACGCTGGTGTAGCACCGAAGAGATGACGATCTGCACATCACGTATCGTTTTCTCTCCGAGGTGCTTCAATGCGCGCTCATCAGTAGATCAAGCGAACCAACCTCTGAGCTTTGCACATGCGATTTCGAGACGCTGAGCCTGTACGTAAAAAAAAATTGGGGCCTCCCCGGCAGATTGAACCGATCCCGACTTGTTGCGGGAGCAGATCGTGATTCTCATTGCATCCAAAGAAAAAACAGCGGGCGGCCCTCCTCCAGCTTCTGGCCCTTCTGGCGCAGCCCTGATCGGCGACATGACCGCGGAACTGGAACAAAAGCTTGTCCTCGTCTTTATTGCTCCTGTTTTGCGAATTGCATAAGCGATTGCTTCACCACCGTCTCTTAATACCTGATCAGTGACATTCGTATCAGGGGGCGTCGTATTCTGGCTCTCCGTAGGCGTGCAAAGGGGGCAATGACAGGTTTCGTGCTCTGTGCATCGCCACGTCGAGTTCGGCAAGCTCTCTCGACAAAAACTCCAAGATACCCCGGGCTTGAGCACCCGAACCAGGCATTCATCGCATCGCATCACCTTCGGAGCCCGGGGGGCCTTGCCAAGCCATGACGTCCATCTTATCATCCCATCTACTTCATAAGCCAGGACATACCAGCATACAGCTCCCTATTCAGGCCCTCTGAGACAGCAACCCTGGCGCTTATCTTGGGAGGAAGAAAAACCTTATTTAATTCCTCTGGTTGGCCTGGACAGCGGTTCCTCTTCCGGCGTCTAAAGTATATACGATTCTGACTAGTAAAATATAGTAATTGGGCCATTGAGCCCATATCCACAAAGAAGTTCTCGTCAATTCTTTTCGTCCCTCCTCCACTATCCTCCTTTGTTCTCTTCTCGAGCCGTGCCATCAGGACCCAGGAACGAGCCATCAAACAGACCGCCCGTATCCCAAGCCTGTCAGCGCAGGTCCCGATGGAAAAGTTGGCCAAAAGGGCGTCCAGACCGATGCATCTCACCACGGCGGAGATGGAAGGATATGGGCCCCCCTGGTAAGAAAAGGAAGGCCCCCAAAGAGCCCCCCCTCCCCTCTCCCAGTGCCTTGCCTCCGCTGGGAAAGGGGGGGCCTGATCAATCGTTTCATAAACCCGCCAGCCTCTCCGTCCCTTATCGTGATTGGCCGCGTCATCTATGAACCCATGCTAGCGCCCTAGCGGTTGATCCGGTCCAGAACTCGTCTTCTTTGTGCTCCTCCTCGGTCGGCATGGAACCAAGCGCTCATGAGAAAATCAGATCAAGTCTTTCCCAAACATAATTCTCCGGTGGCCCCCTTTCATTTCTTTTCGCCGACCTTTATGCAATCAGCATAGGAAGAGATTGCCATTCATTCAAAACCCATTCAGACTATCATGCCATCGATTTACTAATTACTTGGTGCGCGTATGCGCTGCCGTTGGGGGCTGCATACTACATGTGGTACTTTGATTGCCAACAGCTGCGACAAGTGATGCAAGATTCCTGTATTGGAAAACCTAGAATCAAAAAGAAGAAGCCCAACAAGACGGGACAGCGGACGTGTGAGAAAACCATCGTCTGCGCACTGCGCAGTTGTTCTTGCTTGCCTACCCCGGCCCATTCCCGACCGCCAGATCTTTTGCTCCTCCTCCTCTCTGCGAAGAGACTGGGTCGTCGAAGGATGAATCCTGGCCGTGGAATCCTTCCATGGCATTCCCTTGGGCGAACCGAGTGTCTATTCTTATTAAGATGAGTGCCCACGCCATCGCCAGAGGAGACCCGAGCAGCGACGTAAGCGAATACGTGAGCCCCCCTGTTCCCCTCCCCGTGGAATCGCTGCGGATTCTGGGATTCTGGGCATCGTCCGGGGGGGCATATCGGTCTTGGCGGGCTCCTCCCAGGTCCGCGACTATTTTCTCCATTTTTCGCCATGCGCTCTTTGTTTGCTGTTGCTTGCTCGCTCCGTTACAGCGAAGCGGGTGGACGGCCTCGTACGCAGTTCATAGTATCTTCTTATCCGCCCAATAAAATAAGATGAGGTGATGATTACTGGAGATTGCAGAAGCGACATGGCCGTCCAGGCGTCGTCAGGGCCGTAGTATGCTCGCGCCCCGCTAATTCTTTATGAAAGAGTCACATCGCTAGCCATGAGGCCCGGATTTTCCTACTTCTTATCCAGCCTCACAATCAACTGGAAACAAACTAAAGCTTAATATGTGGCTTTCTCTCATGATTTTTCGGCCATGGAATGATTAGACGACATAAGCTTTTCTTGCTCATTATGCTCACACAAATCACTCATAGTGACAGCAAAATTGGAACCACGAGCCGGAAATTGTCTAAATTGACCATTACAAACCATCTTTGCATATTACATTACATGTCCATGGCCTACACTAGGTAGAGTCTAGACCCGAGATTATAGTAGATGTAGGATCACTCAATACTGACAAGACACCTCACGAAAGAAGACGACAAAGTTTTTTATGTTACCCAGTTGAAACGGGCTTCCTTTCTATTATCTTATATCTACATCGACTTGAATATGGTCGCTTCTGTGACAGTTTGTAGAAATCAGTAAACGCCATAACACTCCAGGGCCCGGTTGATGGACCACTTGATATCTTCCCATCCCTTTTCATGCTGCTCATTGTTGAATGCTCCGATCCTGCCTTTTCCTGTAGAACTTTTCATAATTTGAAACCAAGCCTGTTGAACGCCGATGTTGAGATCGAATCAAATATACCCTTCCCTAGGGTTATGCGGTTCCACGGAAAATGACAAAATCACCTTTACAACTCCACCTCATCTGCTGGTGAACCAACGTCAACGCCTATGTGACGATCGGAACACCCCTTATCGTGCTGTGAGGGTTATAATTTATTTGGCGTACTTGGCACGGAAGTACTTGGCGGCGTTGACCATGTTGACCAGAGCCTCCTTGGTCTCCTTCCACTGACGGGTCTTGAGACCACAGTCGGGGTCGATCCAAAGCTGCTCGGGCTTCAGGTACTGCAGCATCTCCTCGATGCGGTCCTTGATCTCCTGCTCGCTGGGGACACGGGGCGAGTGGATATCGTAGACACCCGGGCCGATGTGGCGGGGGTAGGCCTCCTCGACGAAGACACCAAGCAACTTGGCGTCCGACTTGCTGTTCTCAATGGAGAGGACATCAGCGTCGAGAGCGGCGATGGCGTGGAAGAAGTCCTGGAACTCAGAGTAACAGAAGTGAGAGTGGATCTGAGTGGAGTCCTCGACACCGACGGTGGAGAGACGGAAGGCCTTGACGGCCCAGTCAAGGTAGGCCTCACGCTCCTTGCCGGAGCGGAGGGGAAGACCCTCACGCAGGGCAGGCTCGTCGACCTGGATGACGTCGATGCCAGCCTTCTCAAGGTCAATGACCTCGTCACGGAGGGCGAGAGCGAGCTGCTCAGCCTGGACGGACTGGTGGACATCGTCACGGGGGAAAGACCATCTCAGGCAAGTGACGGGACCGGTCAACATACCCTTCATGGGCTTCTTGGAGACTGAGGCGGCGTACTTGGACTCCTTGACGGTCATGGGGGCAGGACGCGAGATGTCACCGACGATGATCGGGGGACGAACGCATCGCGAACCGTAACTCTGAACCCAGGCGTGGGTAGTGAAAGCGTAACCCTTGAGGCGCTCACCGAAGTACTGCACCATGTCGTTACGCTCGGGCTCACCGTGGACGTAGACGTCCAGGTCGAGCTCATCCTGGATCTTGACGTTCATGTCAATCTCCTGCTCAATGAACTTGTCGTACTGAGCCTCAGTAATCTCCTTCTTGGTGAACTTGGCACGCTGGATACGGATCTCCTTGGTCTGGGGGAAGGAGCCGATGGTGGTGGTAGGGAACAGAGGCAGGTTGAGCTTCTTCTGCTGCTGGGAAATTCTGGCGGGGAACTCAGACTTGCGGTTGTAGTCGGCAGCCTGGATCTTGGACTGGCGGTCCTTGACGGCGGCGTCGTTGGTGCGCTCAGAGGTAGCACGAGCCTGGACAGACTTGGCGTTGGCCTCAAGGGCCTCACGGACGGCAGCAGGGCCCTCAGTGACAGCCTTGGCGATGACGGCAATCTCAACAGCCTTCTCAGAGGCGAAAGCGAACCAGTCAGCGATCTCGGGGTCCAGCTTCTTCTCGCTGGCGAGAGTGTGAGGGGTGTGGAGGAGGGAGCTGGAGGTGGCGGAAATGACGCGCTCCTTGCCGAGCTTCTGGACAGCGGACTCGACGGTCTCGATGGCACGCTTCAGGTTGGTCTTCCAGATGTTACGTCCATCGACGACACCGGCAGAGAGGATGGTCTTGGAGCCAAGGCTGCTGGCGACAGTGTCGAGCTGCTCAGGGTTGCGGACCAGGTCGACGTGGACAGCGTAGATGTCCTTGGGGACGAGGTCAACGTTGTGGACAATGTCACCGAAGTAGGTGGTGAAGACGAGCTGGGGGATCTTGTCACCCAGGCTGGCGAACTTCTCGTAGGTAGGCTTGAAGGCAGCCTTGGTCTTGCTGGGCAGGTCCAGGACGAGGACGGGCTCGTCAATCTGGACGGTCTCGGCACCAGCAGCCTTCAGCTGGGTGAGGAGCTCCTCGTAGACAGGCACAAGCTTGTCGAGAAGGTCAATGGGGTCGACCTTCTGGCCACGGTCTGCCTTACCCAGGTGGAGGAAGGAGACGGGACCAACGAGGACGGGGCGGGTAGCGATACCGGCCTCCTTGGCCTCTGTGAACTCGGCAACAGCCTTGGGGCTGGCAGTGAGCTTGAAGGTCTGGTTGTCCTGGAGAGTGGGCTTGACGTAGTGGTAGTTGGAGTCAAACCACTTGACCATCTCCAGACTGGGCACATCGACACCACCCTTCTGGTGGCCACGGCCCATGGCGAAGTATTCATCGACACGGTCGAGGCCGGCGCCGCTGTAGCGCTCAGGGACGGCACCGAAGTCCTGGATGTGGGAAAGGACCTGGTCGTAGAGGGCGAAGTCGTTGCTGGGGATGACATCGACACCGGCATCCTTCTGGATCTTCCAGTGAGCCAATCGCAGACGCTTGGCCTCGGCGAGGAGGTCGGACTGCGAGAGGTTACCAGCCCAGTCTGAATAAGGAAACCATGTCAGCAAGGGCTCTCGGAGGAATTGCACAATACTTCGAAGTAATTGTACCACAACGGCACAGGGATAGGAAGACTGGGTTACTCACAAGCCTCGGTGGCCTTCTTCAGGTCACGGTTCACACCCATACGGGGGAAACCCAGAACTGCGGACTGAACCATCTTGCCCGTAATTCTCGAAATCTGTGATATGCGGGGTATACTGGACAGGTAGGTAGGTTAGCAACTTGGCCCAACGTAAAAGTGTGAGGTGGTCGTGGACGTGGGAAGGAACGTACAAAAAAGACACGGTTTTTTCCAGTCTCTAGTGATGGGAGTTAGAGACAAGGAGGATTGAGAATGGAGAGAAGAGAAGAACAGATTCACAAGCAGCTCGAGGGAAGTCAAATTTTTATGGGCTTGGAAGGCGGGAGGAAAGATGAGAGATCGGCGGAGGGCGGGTTGGGCGGTGAGGGGTCCTGAAGCTAGGTAAGACTGAGGTAGCACCAGTGGCAGCACTGGCAACAACAAACCTCGCCAGTGTCTATACCTGATGGCGGGGTTGTCTCAGCAAAAAACATCATTGAAGGCAATTCAGCAAAAAAGTTTAGGGGTCCGAAAGCGGGGGGTGGGCCTACCACCTCGCCAGTCTCGACCTCACAGTGAACCGTGCCCGACTATTGCACGCAGGGCGGCTGTCGGAATCCAACTTTGCCAACCAAGAGGTACAAAAGGCAGCGATGGCGCCATTCGGCCTACGAGACTGGACAAGACCCATACCCTCCCCGAGATCGCCTAAGATACTGCCATTCGTACATTGTACCAGAGGTAAAAACCACGCCCCTTGCAGTAAAACCATCCGAAAGGAAGAGAGCTGAGTGCATATGACGCTGGTAGATGGATCTGCCCAACAGTCACCCGCTGCTTCCCGGCGCCCGAGTTCCTCCAGTCTGGAGTGCACTGAGTACATTCTGACCAGCCTCCAAGAATTCCTTCCAACACAAACAGATCCTGCCAACAGCTGCCCAAAGGTAAATGTTGATCAATGTGGCAGAAGTATATTGTGTATGCATGCATGTATGAGGCCTTGATACCACGAATCATTCGACTTGTGTTGAGCACCAATCTCTACATCTTGATTAGCTACTCTGCAGCCAAGCTAATCAAAAGAAGAATTATCCATCACATTTCTAGGTGAGGCTAACCAATGCAAGCGTCAAATTTGGAAATGCACCGAACCCGGCTCTCGTCGGGGTTTCTTGTCGATAGCAAAATTGAAAACCCATGTGTCGTGAAATACAGTCACCACGAATATGTCCCCTTCTTCGTTCACGCACTTCCTTCACAAGACTTCCTTGAAGCAATCATGAGCAGCACGGTGCCGGGTGCCCGTGAAAGCATTGAATCATTTTACACAAACCAACCTGTGGCAGCCGAGAAATGGTCACAATCAAGACTCCAAGTACCAACCATCGGCCCATCTCGGAGACTAGCGGCAGCTCAGCTGTCAAAATCCACTCGGAGCTTTTGGCCAAGTGGCCGACTGCATAGGTACCGTACACCTTCCATGGTATTCCATGTCGCGCCCGAGCATGGAACTGTCTTGCCATCATGTTGCTCGTGTATAGCATGACGCCATTCGGTACATCTCACTTGCGTTGCGGAGTATAATTGTAAATGCATTACTATATTGCAGTGATCAAGAAACAAATACCAGGAAAGCATCATCCAAGCAAGGTACTACAAGCCTCAAGCTGAATGGCTCGAATTGGAACTGGGACTATTAGATAATCCGTGTATTGGATTCTGGATTGTTGAACCGAGTTCAGCATTTCAGGAGATTATGAATTCACGACCTGAAATGTCATATTCAATGACAGACAATAGCGATCATGTTCTGTTGGCCAGGTCTAGGCAGTTACCTCTATGGGCATCAGTCGAGATGGTGGAAGTCGCAGCTCGTCCATGCGCGGGCGTGCCTCGCCGCTTCCCTCTCCTAGACATGATTGCACCCTGAGAGGAAAGTGAGAAGGCCAGCTGTCTGAAGCACTCTCAGCAGGACGACGGGCTTCATGCACATACAACAGTCCGAGCCATCAAGCACATTGCCTGTTGTGCGGGTGATGTGCCATTGAATCATTCCGCCCTCCTTCGTTCAAGGGCGACATCGTTGGGAGCGTCAATTGCTTCAAGAACACCAAGGATTGATCCATTTGCCTCGGTCCATATTCTGCAGAATGCAAGCTCTTTGCTGCTGCCCCAGCCGTGGTGCTCATCCAGACCGAAATATTTCAACACCAACTGCTCAACTGCCCGCCCGACCTGCCCAAGCCAAGCTTGCTAAAATCCGTGTGAGAGGACAAAACCATGATGGCCCTGCTGTCTTGATCGATACTCTTGCTCCCTCACTCGTGGCAACTCCCAGACAACAAGCTGTCCTCGACCCTACAGTCATCGAGGTCGATAACTCCGACAGCGAGGATGAACGATTGGACCAGCGGACACCAACTAATACCTCTTTGGGAGCTTTCAAGACCAGATTGATCCGCCGGTTGTCCCATAAGTCGCAGTCCAGAAGGCAGTCACAACAAAGCGTCGGCAGTAGTGAAGAAGAACTTGCACGACGCGCAGAGTTGAGGCGACTTAGGCACAAGAGGATCCAGGAGGAGCTCAGCACAGATGCAGAAGAAGTTGACGCTGGGATCAAGAGCAACGAACATGTCCCCTCCCGACGGACGTCGCAATCGCCATCTGAGCGTCCTGATATCTCTGGAGTTGGACCGAGAGATGATATCGAGTTCTCCGTGTGCGACATTGACACGGTGACTTCTAGCAGTTCCGAATCTCCTGCTCGTGAGATGATCGCTGTGGCTCTACCAATAGTGGTCACCGGTACCAGCACTTCTCTACGTCGCCGTAGCAGCTGCCCTACAAGTCCTCCGAGCGCATGTGAACACTCAGCCTTGCATGCCACCAACGCCTTGAGAGAGCATGGCTCAATGCCAAAGATGCCACTCTCATCCCATGCGGAGCTTGGCGATGCGTCTGTTGCGAGTAGTTCCAGCTCCATAGCCTCATGGCGCTTGTCCTACAGTGCTGCTCATCTGGCGGAGTATATTGGCGGGCTCCCCGGCGACACTCCTGAAAGCGATAACGCGGTCGTTCACAGAGCTCCTCACATGGGTACGAGTGATGTTGCGGATACACGTCCTGAGAAACGTACTGTCGATGAATCTGATCTTCCCTTGAGAGCATCTACTGTCCCCAAAGTGGAGCAAGAGGCAGAAGACTCTTTTGCTTCAATCTCTAATGCCGACGAATCCAATTTTGAGCAGTCTACTGCTATCTTTCACAACACAACACACTCTGAGCAGTATTCTCCTCTGGATCTCTGGCTTCGCGTTTCCGATACGCTTCAGTCCATTTCGCACTCATCAACGCGTCGTAACAGTGATAGCGTTCTCGATGGTCGCCCAGATCCTGCCTTATTCGGCGAGATGAATCCCAACCCCAAGACAATGCGAGTCAGAACACTGTCCTCATCGTCGGGCGCTGGTATCGGTCCGGATCTTGTGAAGTTCCAGGGCTCTTTCCCGGCGACTGAAAGACCCAGTAGACCGCCGACCTCTTCTTGCGAAAAGGCAGAGGAACCAGATGACTCTGGAACTGTTTGCGAGCATGATAATCGAGTTCCACTTACCGAAAATCCCTCATCATCACATTCTGCCTCTAAATTGGTTGATGTGCAGTGCGTGCGAGCGACTCCCGGCAAAGATACGGACAATGAGCCAAAGGGCTCACCAAAAACCCAGAATTGTGGACACAACAGTGAGTTGCAACTCGTAATATATTCATTTGGACTATGCTGATGCATGTGCGCAGAGCTTGTAGCTAGTGGTGACGTGGACGCCGCAAAAAGTCCCGAAGCACGTTACGATCCGACAAACTCTGCCCATGCATCAACGAGACCGGCCACGGCATCTGGGAATGACAATACATTGGTCGCATCCCTGGACTTAAATCTTGTCCCTAAGGACGGGATAATTGATCGAGCAACCAACACAGCCGAGAATGCAGAACCACATGGATTGTGTCATGTCAGTAGTCCTGTTGATACAAGACTTCCGCCACATGCAGATGATGATCTGGAACAACCTGCCAGAAGACCGTCTTTGTTCGCAAGATTCTTCTCTGGCAAAGGGAAATCGCAAAATACGCTGCGCAAACAGCAATCCCATGGAGATCAGTCAAAGGACGTGGGAGGCGCTATTATTGCCAGTCATACAACTGCAAATGCTGCGCACAATACCAAGCAATTGAGACGCGGAAGAGGTGGTTCCAATGAGGAGCGTGACTTGAAGTTGGAAGAGACAGCCACAGATCTATGGCAGCGTGCTCTTAGACTTGAGGCGGAGCAACGTGAAGCTTGTATAGGGCGCCAGACAGAGTCCCAACACGAGACGCCATCCACTCAGTTGAAAAGTCAGCTCTCTCGCCGTGCGTCCAATGAAGATGCTGCGCCAACCATGCCGCACACTCGAGAGGCAAGTTCTGTCTATAGTCGAAGTCATCAAGATGGATCGGGATTTCAATCACCGTCACTCAGACCCGTAACTGTTCACGATAACATGCCAATCACCAATATCACACTCGAATCATCGAACCGTATAGTTAAGGAATGGCAACACCAGATTCAATCCGAACAAGTTGAACAATCGGACGCAGACCGTTCACCTAGCTTTAGAACTCATATATATGCCACACATACTCGTCACGGTATACCGGAATCTTGGGCAAAATGGCCTTCTCACAATCGAGAAGAGCGAAATGGAGCTACTGGCGTTGATGATTCGGTTGCACCCAAGGACTTTGCTATGGCTAAAGCCGGTGTCGGCTCAATCAAACGGTCCACTGACAAGGACGGAGAAGTTTCTGCCTTGGAAGACAGTCATACGACGCCTGGAAGACGATCTTTCTCCAGCAAAGTTGGCCATTCGCTGCGAGAAAGCCTTGCTAAATTCTTTCGCGAGCATGATGGATCCAATGGTAGTCTCAACAACCACTCTACACATACGAAGAGGAGACCGGCTTCTTCAGGAGAACTGGAGTATCCCGAGCTTGAACTTATACCTCAGCATGGCGGATACAAGGAGTTGGAGGCTCTTAAGAGAACAATCGATCACCTCAAGCGACCATCTGTGACCAGCGAGGCACGACCAAGAGGCCTCAGTGGAGCGTCGTCGAAAGCACCCTTGAGCCTTCGGTTTGCTCAAGGAATACGAGGGCTTCAGAACGGCGACAGAAGTGGTTCGCCAGACTCTTGTGACTTCCCAAATGCAGTTGCTCTTCAATCTCCAAACACACCGGTAGGTAGACGAGAGGTTTCTCAGGCGAGATCAGGAACTTCGCAGCAATATGGCACTCCACTCACGCACGTTTCTTCATACGAGGACTGCGTTCCCACACATATGTTGGACGAAAATGACTCGGCTAAGAGTGACACAGACCTTGCTTTGAGAAGATCCAAGTCGGCTCTCGAGCAATCCGCGCCCGGCCTTCATCCATACAATGCGTGGAATGGCCGATCCAAGTCTTTGTCAATTAAGAGATCGCGAGGATCGGGATCAGCTTCAAAGGAATTGCTAAATGCAGAGGGCGATGAATCTCAGAACGTGAGGGATGTCTGAGTCGGAGCAATGCCGTGGGTTAATACTTGTTTTGAGGGTCATGACCTGATGTGGAACACACGCCACGCAATTGGCACAGTTCCAAGCAGACATAGTATGATTAGAGCGCTGGAAATTTCTTGGAAGCATTGGTATTTCTCTCGTCTGATCTGAATTCCTCTGCATTGGCCGCTCAATCGTGGAATCAGCTTATAATTATAGGATCGGGGAGGCGTGCGAAGGCTGCATTCGCACGGCCACGCCTCACAACCTAATTGCAGTAGCATATTTCGGTATAGACCATAGATTTGAGTATCTTCAACCTTGATCTACTCTTGCAGTCCCTATTTTCGACTGCGTCTTCTCCCTTTGCGAGTGAGATGAGTGCTTGGTCAAGACTCTCATCACAAGCTATTGACTATCATGTGTTGAGGGGATGAAACAAGTTTATAATATTAGCGCTCAAGTTCCAGGTCGAGATAAGCGAGGTTGATTGCTGTGCCGCTCACACCAATCAATCAGCACCAATCATTAGGGTACAATGTCCTTCCCGCAGTAGGCAAGGTATTAGATACCCTTTTCGACTTGCTCGGCTTACAGCTATTCTTTTCTCCTCCCTATTTACTAAATCGTACCCAGTACACACTTTCTAGTATTATTGATTCAGGCATACTATAGCACAAAGCCATCATCAGTTACACGTCCCATCTTCTTCATAACACATCATACTATCATCACTTGCTCAATCGTATAAAAACATTGATCGCTTGTCTTGTTGTAATCAATCATCGCTGTTGCTGTGAAACAACAATGGCACAGAATCCTCGTCTTGCTGCGTTTCTTCGCCCATGCGGAATGATATGGTTTTCCATCCGCTGTAGGTCTTCCTGACTTCAAGTTCTCACACTCTTACTAAATCTTTCCTGTCTATATAGTGCATTGGGAAGCTTTCGTGAACGCTCTTCGTCAAGATGGCCTTGGGGCATTCTTCCACCTCTCGCAGATTCGCGATGCCGCCATGGCCAAGCTGTTCTGCACAACCTGTAATACACTTTCCACCCCTATTTTTAATCGAGGGTATAGACACTTACTCATCATGACACGCAGCTCCCGGCTTCGTCGCTTTTGAAGATACGACCGTTGTCCCGTCGCTTATGAAAGCTGCGAGTGGCGTGGTTGTCGAGCTGGGTCCCGGGTCGGGCAACCAGCTTCATCGCTTCGACATGTCTCGTGTCAGTCAGGTCTATGGTGAGTGACACTTGAACAGATCAATCGTTCTCTGTTCATACTCGTAAAGCATAAGGAATGCTAACCTCTGAGCGTCGCCAGGTATTGAGCCCAACGCCTTCTACGAGAACGACATCAACGCCAAGCTAGAGAAGCACGGCATACAAGATAAATACAAGCTCGTGGTTGCCAACATTGAAGATAGCGATATTTTGAGAAGAGAGGGAATTACCGAGGGAAGCTTGGATTCTGTACTGTCTATCCAGGTCTTGTGTGCGGTCCATGATCCCAAGATCGTCATGAAGGAGGTATGGAAGCTCCTCAAGCCCGGGGGAACGTTCATATTTTGGGAGCATGGATGGAGCAAGAGTGCAATCACGATTGCAGAGCAAGGTATGTCAAAGCTGTTAAAAGGTGTTGTAGACACAAGCTAATATGTCGAAAAAAGCCCTCCTGAATCCTGGCTGGAGCACATTTGTCGGGTGTCACTTGACGCGGAACGTGTTGAAGGACATTCTGGATGCCGGAGAATGGGAGAACCCCGAGGCAATCGAGGCGCCCGAGGATCTGATCACTTGTCTGCCCAGAATTCAGGGCGTTCTGATCAAGAAGGCTTGAGAAGACGCTCTGTGTTTGAACTCGTCTTGTGTCACTATCGCAAGAAAGGGGTAAAGCCGCGCTTCGAGGTGTGATTTATGACTGATAAGAATGAGACGTCCGTCACTCGGCAAGCGCACGTAGTTTGGAAGATGCAATATACAGGTACTTGGGTAGAAATCTCTGCAATATCCACTACATGTCTTAGAATGAAGCGCACGAGTGAGAAAGCAATTCATGTTACTGTGTAGCATCCCTCCTAGTCTCAAAGCCCGCTTCGACTGCGACGTATACTGGAAGTCAATTTACTGGACCGCTGTCGGAACTGACTAAATCGGGCAAATGGTCTTCAGCAGATGTGATTGGTAAGACTGCATGTATGATGCCTCCTTTGCTAGCGAGTCTACCGTGTTACATCTGCAGAAGATGTTCACAGACTCACTGCGGGGGCAGGGGGCGGCGCAGATGGTCTTGTATTGTGGGGGGAGGATTCCCTCCTCGGCTGTCAGCAAGGAGGTGAATGAATGCGCCCAGGTTGATCAGGTAGGGCACACAATCAGTTATCGGCATGCATTCGGGCAGAAATCTGCAATCATTCACTTGAGGGTAGTCACGAGTTACATGATATATGCATCACAGCTGCAGAGACCAACTCATACTGAGCATGATGCAAGGGTCATGCCGACCGCCCTGTGGATCTAGATCAAAAGGCTACGATGGAGTATGAACCAGAGAAACCTTAACCCTCTCAACTAACTCCTGCCGGGTTCATCTACTGCTTTACAGACGCCTAGCATTCATTTCGATAATTGGATTGCACGTTTTTGCAATTGTCCTCTACCGCTTTCTCCGTGTTCTATTAGACTCGTCAACCAGACCCGAAAACACAACATGGACGATCCAGCACAGTTCCGCGCTGTCATCGTCGGCGGCGGCCTAGTCGGCCTTACTGCAGCACACATCTTCTCACAAGTCGGCATCGACTTTGTGATTCTGGAGAAACACGAAAATATTTCCACTTACCAGGGAACGGACCTGGCCATCTGGCCACAGACCTTGCGGATATTTGATCAATTGGGTCTGCTCGAGACAGCGAAGCCGCTCCTGGAGCACATCTCCAAGATGTTGGTCTTGACTGCCGATGATGGTCGCCTGAGGAGGACAGACGATACACTGAAATTCTTGGAGAAGAAGTGAGATGCCCGTTTTCACGAAACCATTTTCCCGTCTTGATTGCTGACTGCTCAGTCATGGCCATGGTGTCAGTTTAATGAGCCGACCAAAGATGATGGATTTCCTCTACAGCAGCCTACCACAAACTGCAAAGGATTGCATACTGCTGGGAAAGCAGGTGTCAGATATTGACATCTCCGAAGACGGAGTCAATGTCTCATGCGCCGACGGGACTTGTCATACCGGCTCCATCATCATCGGTGCTGACGGCGTTCGAAGCCGCACTCGATTGCTTGCACAGTCTCTCAAGGCCGGTTGCGAGCCCAAGGATCTGCCAGAGGCACAGAAGACCCCATTTGTGACAACATACCGGATGTACTTTGCTGACATACCTCTATTGCCGGGACTGGCTGCGAACACCACGTATAACGCAATTCACCAAGGCGTCAGCATTCAAACGGTCTGCACATCGAAGAGAGGCACGTTTGGTCTCTTCGAGAAGCTGGATGCTCCTACTTCAGTCTTGACGCGGTACACAGAGGCTGATCGCACTGCCATGCTGGAGCGATGGGGCCATCTCCACGTCGCGCCCGGGTATACAGCAGCCGAGGTCTGTCGCCATAGCATCGGCGAACCCGGCATGATTGACCTGGAGGAGGGATTGGTAGACCAATGGTATCATAAGCGCATAGTGCTGGTTGGCGACGCCGTCCGCAAGCTCGAGCCGCACGTCGGGCTGGGATACAACTGCGGCGTGACGGATCTGGTCGTTCTGGTCAACCAGCTGCGCCGTTTGCTGCCGCGAGATCAATCCCCATCGACGCCAGCACTCGAGAAGATGTTTGAGTCGTATCAGCAGGCTCGAGCGAAAGACACGCTGCAGACAGCCAAGTTCTCCGAGCAGAGCGCGCGGTTGCTCGCGTGGCTCAATTGGAAGCACATGGTCATTGGCAAACACGGATTGACTCTCCTCCTTCCCCTGGCGGAATTTATCCTCAGGAAAACTGTTTCGCCCGTGGTCAGCAAGACGCCAGTCCTGGAGGGTTTTGAAGAGAAGAATCTGCCTGAATCTTTGGTCAAGTGGGAATACCACCCCGAAGTAATAAATGAGAAGCATCCGCTTGCGTCGGCAACTTGATACATTCGGATTCGGTTCGATGGTTCCATAATACAGAGATAGTCATAGAATATCTATTCACTAGTTTTCTGAATGTCTAATCTTCTTTGTTATTACGGCTAGAGACTCCTCGTTATAATATGATAGTCACTAAACTTTTCGCCAAACTCGAAAGAAATTCCCACATATAAACACATGTTTGGCCACCTTTCTCGGCGGGTCATCCGCTAAGCCTCCATTATACGAGCAGTCTTCTTCTCCCCCGTCACAATGACACCAGTCCTCTCGTCGCCGAATGCACTTGCGCCGGTTATTACCTCTGGCTCCGTGTCCAGTACGAACGGCGAACTTCCGCGCTGGCGCTCTTGCGGGAAGACAAGATAAAGCCCGTAGTAGGTCGTAAAGGAGGTCACAAAACCGTAAAAGTAGGCGATCTGGTAAATGTGGTCCCATCCGTCGTTGTTCGAAGTTCCCTGGACAGCTCGCGCGAACCCGGCTGTTTCATCGTCAGTGGCTATCCGGACATGGGAAAGAAATTCGGGAGGATTAAGAGAAAACTTACGCAACAACGGCGCCATGCCAAGTATCCAAGCCGCGAAGCCCCGAAAGTTGAAGCCGTGGGTATACCAGTATGCGCTGCGGCTGTCGCCGAGGTACAGGTCGCCAATGTGGTATTCGCCGCGGCGGACCATGAAGTAGTCCGAGACGACGATGCCGGTCATGGGGCTGAGGAAGACGCTCCACCCACTCAAGACTGTGATGAAAGTACCGGGGTTTCTGTAATATATAGCTCGTCAACATTACTTGTTAGGTGTGTATTTGTACGGAGTGGTTCACCTACGTCACGTAATTCCATGGACAGATGGCAATGGCCACCACAGTCAAGATATAGCAACCTCGGCGGATGTTTATCCATCTTTCTCAGGTTAGCAATTATAATTATAAACATAGGGAACAAAAGACATACTTGGGACACAGAGCAGCCATATCCATCCCGGTGCTGACACCGTTCAACATCTGACACAAAGCCAACTGGTCAGTCAAGAAGCCAAGCCCCGCGAAGAAAGTCCCCGCGCGCGCCGCAGGCGACATGCCGTGGTCCTGGACGGCGAGAAGCAGCTCAAACGGGTTCCAGATATACTCGCCGTAGATGGTCGCGGCGCCGGAGGTGATGAGGATGCCGCACACGGCCGTGACCACGATAAAAATCGGCGCCGCGACGAACTGGCCAAAGAGGGCGGCGTTGGGCGTGCGCGCGTAGCGCGTCCAGTCCGACTGGCCGAGGCAGCCCGAGGCCTGCGAGCCGACGATGGACTGCAGCCCGAAGACGGCGTTCCAGCTCAGCGCCGGGCCGCGCAGCGTCGCCGGCGTGCGCATCAGCACGCCCGGCCCGCCGGCCGCCGACACGGCCCAGCCCAGCATGCCGAACATGGTCGCCGTGATCATGACGAAGGTGATCCGGAACGGCAGCTGCAGCCTCTCCGGCGGGATCATGGGCAGCAGGAGGAAGATGACGATGAAGACGAAGAAGCTGATGAGGCTGGCGGTGTCGGTGTTTGAGGATGCCGGTAAGGTGTTTTGGAGGTTCACGAATGCTGGGCCGATGATGGCGCGGAGCATGATCTTGACAGCTGCGAAGGCATTGTCAGTATGCTTCATACGCCAGACATGCATGCTCAGATATAGTTATACCTTGACCTCCCCAATAAGCCTGGATGGAGATAGATTAGCCAAGACCGACCAGGGATTTTGCCTTTGGGTGACCTACTTGAATACCCATCCAGACGCAAGCTGTAACGATTCGATTCAGGACTGGCCAGAATCCTCCACGCATGCCCCAAGATGCTCGGCTCAGCACAGTGAATCCGAGATAAACATGACTACCCGGCCACCCTGCCAGAACTGCGATGAGTGCTGATATGAGAGCGACACCGACGACGCAGCCTATGGCCTGCTGCGCGTTGAGGCCAAGCGACAGCAATGAAGAGCCGGCAGTCCACGCTGTTGTGTTAATCCTAGCCGGTCTTGGTCAACAGAGCATCCTACATTAGAGGTGATATCTGCCATGACGTCTCGCAAACATACCCGCAGATGACCCAGTATCCGGCAAAGCCTTGCCATGTCCAAGTTCTTCTGTCTTCTGGAATAGGGATCAGATCTCGATTGCACCAATAGGTATTCCTGTAGTTTGCATTCTCATCGACGGGACACTCTAGTCGCTTCAACCAATGCGCAGTCTTCTGTTTTGACATGGTCGTCAATTCTTGAGGCCGGGCGTGGCGTTTTGAATCAAATTAAACTTGTATCAGTCGTTGAAAAAGGAGCAGTATTGCCTCGCATCTACGAATGAAGAAGTATCTTCAGACCCAAGAACATCAACAACGTTTCACAGGCTGGATGTCCTCCATAGCAACAGTAAAACAACGCGACTCATTATCATCAATCATATCCTACGTTGTACTCGGTGGATCGACATTACGATAAGCGAGCCGTCGGGATTCATTGCAGGAGCATTTGAATTGATGCATCCAATCGGGCCAATGAACGGCAGATGTAATATGATCGCCATGGCCGTTTAAACTCTACGGCGGTATACCCGACGGATGTTCGGAGCATCCGGAGCAGGTCCGCCATTATGGCCGCATATCAAAGCCATGTCGTTGCACATACATGCCGGATGACCCCGCTCCTTGGGATACTGAAACAGTGTGATAAAGGCTTCATGATTCGTTTATCGGGTGGTTATCGTGGCCTGTCACAGTATACTACATTTTATCCAAGACTCGCCTCAGGAACTGCGCCAACTAAGTATCCTAGCATCAATATGGCGTCTACGGCTTCACTACCGATAATTGACTTTGGAAAATGGCAGAGCGGCAGCACGGAGGAGAGGCAAAGCATTGCAAAAGAGCTTGCAACTGCGTGCAGACAGGTCGGATTTGTATACATTATCAACCATGGAGTGCAAGATGAGCTACCCGATGAGGCATTTGGCTGGTCCAAGAAGCTCTTCGATCTGTCAGAAGAGGAGAAAATGCTGGCTCCTCATCCGCCTGGTAGTACTCACAATAGATAAATGACTGTACATTGCTGACTCTTGCAGGCCCCAATGTGCACAGAGGCTATTCGTGGCCAGGACTCGAAAAGGTCTCCCAATACATCCACAAGGAGGATCAGGATTCGGATGCCGAGGATGAAGAGCTGAGGAAGGTACAAGACTGTAAGGTAAGACCATGCGCGATCACTTAGTATTGGTGAGCGGTTGATGACCATGTATTGCCGGTGACAATAGGAGAGTTATGAAATTGGAAGCGAAGACAATCTTGAACAGCCCAACGTGTGGCTTCCTGAAGAGACTCTGCCCGGCTTCCGAAGCTTCATGACAGGCTTCTACGGCCACTGCTTCGACACGGCCAAAGAGATCCTGCGGGCCGTCGCGCTCGGCATCGGCCTCGAGGACGAGGACTACCTCCTGCGCTTCCACAGCGGCGTCAACAACCAGCTCCGCCTCCTGCACTACCCGCCGGTCGAGACGGAGAAGCTGTCGAGCAACGCCCTGGCGCGGATGCCCGCCCACTCGGACTGGGGCTCCATCACCATGCTGTTCCAGGACGACTGCGGCGGCCTCCAGGTCGAGGACCCGGCGGCGCCGGGCACTTTTGTCGACGCCGCGCCGCTCAGGCGGGCGCTAGTCATGAACGTCGGGGATCTGCTCATGCGCTGGAGCAACGACTACCTCAAGTCGACGCTGCACCGCGTCACGGTGCCGCCGCTGGAGGCCGCGGGCGGCGACGGCCAGAGCAAGAAGCTGATGACGCGCGCCAGGTACTCGATTCCCTACTTTGTGAGTCCCGACTCAAAGTCCGTCATTGAGTGTCTGCCGGCATGCTCGACTGTGGAGAACCCGGCAAAGTATCCGCCTGTCGTTCAGGAGGACTATAGACGAATGAGAGCGAAGCTGCAGTATACGGAGAAACCGTCGCAGGCTGTGGCGGTTGCTTAGGATCTCCCGAGTCGTTGCAATGAATGTCTTAATTCATCATCATGTTTTGAATCCTTGCTTCACTTCTTCTAATGAGCAGGTGTGGTTCTCAAGTGTACTGACTGTATTACGTACTTTCAACGAGCTTATGAGCGGGCATCGTGGACGACGCCGGCATCAACGTGCAAACAATGTGGTCAGTCACTCTGCTGTGAGTGAACGCGGCAGTCAGAAGCCATCGCACCTAGAATAATCGTGCCACGCACACACCATGGAACACCTCGCGAGCTCACCAACCCACGGTAGAGACGTTCGACATTCGAACCAGCTAGCAAACATGAATTATGGCATTGAGCGAAGTGGCAAGATGATCCGGGACAATCTTCCGGGTTCCCTGTGAGGCTTTTTGACGACAGGGTTGAGGCAGACTTTCGTCTGTACTCCACTAACAATGGTCCACTATAACCGGAGAAGGACCCAGGGTAGAGAATCAATACCTCAACATTCCTTTCCACCATCTCGAGAACAGGTACTTAGATTATAATCGCGAAAAGTTGCAAATATTGCCCCAGTGAGGGAAGCCAGAGTTGTGGAGATACCAAAATGGAGTGGCCGACTGAAATGCCTCTCAACAATCGTACCCCTTCGGGCCGTTCCGGGTCGTGGCTCGTGTACGGAGTACAAACATAAGAGACATCCCCATGTCGACCTGCAAGGCCACGACCCTGGACAATTCATGTCCGCATCCTAAGTATACACATGTTACTTGAGCTTCAGAGGGCCTAGAGACTTTCAAACTGCTGCAGATTTCGGATCGCCTGCGAGGCAAAAAGGAAAACCAAAAGAACTAGTATGTGGGTTCCTCTGTCGTATAGGCTGTTCTTGTCGCTGGGATTTGACCTTGTCCGCAGACTTGAACGATTACAGCTCAATACTTTCTACTGTGCCACTCTCCTACAGAACATTGTGGACAAATCTGGGTCTGCGGGCATTCATGTCAGACCTGCATTGCCTGCTGTGTAATTTCACCTCATCTGGAGCGAAGACGTGAACATAACAGTTAACCATAACCACGAACTTTTTTTTTTCTATAATATAAATCAGCAAGTAATTTATTCTGTTCCTTGCTTGTGGTCATCTTTTTTTTTTTTCTGTCTCGATAGCAAAATGGCTGGCATCGACACATCTTCCACTGCTGGCCTAGATGATGCGCCATTCGACTACATCGTCGTGGGGGGTGGAACATCAGGGCTTGTGGTCGCTTGAAGGCTGACAGAAGACGAGAATGTTCGCGTGCTCGTCCTTGAAGCGGGCGCAAATCGCCTAGATGACCCCAAGATTACCATCCAAGCCCTTTCGGCGGCAACATTTCACGATCCTGACTATGATTGGTGCTTGACGACAGAGCCTCAGGTATGTGCCCATCCTGCTTTCTCCGTCTCGAGTTGACATGTTGATTTCCGGTTCCGAAAAGACCCATCTCAATGACCGGAGGCTGGCACAGCCACTAGGAAAGACTCTTGGTGGTTCTTCGGCGTAAGCATTATTAGACACTGCTCGATTCCATTTGCGGCAATACTAAGTCCGTCTCTCTCAAAATCAATCTTGGAATGGTCATTTATCCGTCCAAATCGGGCTTCGATGCATGGGAGAAGTCAGGAAACCCGGGCTGGGGATGGGACGGCATGGAAAGCTACTTTCGCAAGTTTCACACCTTCACCGAGCCTCAGCCCAAACTGAAGAAGGAGCTCATGCTGGATTATCAGACCGGAAACCACGGGACAGACGGACCTATCCAGGTCTCATACGGCAGTGAGGAAGGGTTTCCACCATTTACCGTGGCTTGGCCGCAGGCGTGGTCTAACCTGTGCAAGCCCATTGACGGCGATCCGATTGCTGGTACATCTGCCGGGGCTTTCAACAGTGCTGCGACGCTTCATCCGGTCACGCGAGAGAGGAGTCACGCCGGCAATACATACTATGCCGAAAGGGCTGCCAAGAGACCCAACCTCCGAGTCGTTACTGAGGCCTTGGTGGAGAAGATCTTGTTGACCGAGCAGACCAGTGCCAACAAACTCGGAGCCACGGGCGTCACGTTCACAGGAAAGGATGGACAGAAGCGCCAAATCACCGCCAAGCGCGAGGTCATACTTGCAGCCGGAGCTGTCAAGACGCCTCAACTTCTCGAAGTCTCGGGAATCGGCAGCAAGACCATACTCGAGAAACACGGAATCGAGTGCCTCCTGGACAACCCCAATGTCGGCGACAACCTCCAGGACCACGGATTCGTACCATTCTGCTGGGAGGTAGAAGATCCCATGACCTCGGGCGACCAGATGCGCAATCCCGAAGTCGCCAAGATGTGCATGGAGGCATTCCAGACCGCCAGAGCGGGCCCCCTGTCGGTCAACGCTCTCGCGTCGGCCTTCTTCCCGCTCCACAATGCCGACGTCGAGCCCGCGGCCGTCGGTCCTCTGCTGGAAGAGCTCGGGCAGGCCGACGCGCAGCCCAGCGTCCTCCGCGAGCAGATCTGCACGCCGGGCGACTGCTCGGCGCAGTTCACCCTGGCGCCGTTCCAGGTGAACGCGAACCCGAGCGACTCCCCCGCGCAGATCTATGGGCTCGGCACGCCCGGGTTCTACGTCGGCATCGCCGCGGTGCTGAACCACCCCTTCAGCTGCGGCTCGACGCACATCAGGTCGGCCGACGTGAGCGCGGCGCCCGCGTTCGACCCCAACGCCATGTCCCACCCGCTGGACCTGGAGCTGCACGCGCGGCACCTGCTCCTGCCCGAGAAGATCCGCGACACGGAGCCGCTGCGGGGGCTGATCAAGGAGGGCGGCAGGCGTCTGCACAATGACGGAAAGAGGCTCGAGACTCTGGAGGACGCCAAGAAGGCGCTCAAGAGCAGTTACACGCCGCATTACCACCTGTGTGGAACGGCGGCCATGTTGCCGCGGGAGAAGGGCGGTGTTGTGGACTCGGAGCTCAGAGTCTACGGCGTGAACGGCCTCAGAATTGTCGATGCCAGTATCTTCCCGCTGATTCCCAGAGGAAACATTCAGAGCTCAGTCTTTGCTGTCGCTGAAAGAGCTGCCGACATTCTAAGACAGAAGCCTGCTTCGGAGTAGAAACATAGTAAATGAAATATGATACCTGTGTACATACAAAGTCTTATGTTAATGTTTGGAACTGCTACGAGCATGAAATCATGTGTCAAAACAGAACGAGGTTATGAATGAGAGAGTGGTTGAGTTTTTTATTCAGCATCAGTCATTGAGTGAGTACAAGCCCCATCGTCCTTGGTTGTGCGCCGACAAGAGTTCCATTCCTTTTTTGCCAGATGCTGCCCCTGCTGCCGAGAACGTCCTGGAGCGAGTGATTGCAAACCCCAAGTCGTAAATGTAATACTAAAGTGTAAATCACGGTTTCGGCATCACGAGAAAATGCTCCCTGTCATTGCGTAGAAGTCTGCACTGAATTAGGAGCCCTCCTCGGTTGCTCGCATCATCTCGGCGCATAGACGGAGCCGCAGGAGTTATTTGCGGTAGGTTTCCAGAATAATGCTGGACATGTCGCCGGCCACCTTCAGAACTTATCACTATCGTCGTCGTCGTTATCCTTGTCGTCGCCATGGTCGTCATCACCGTTGTTCTTGTCGTCGTCATGGTCGTCCTCCTTCCCCTTGTTATCCTCCATCCCAATAACCCGACCGGCTCCGCCCAAACCAGCAATGCTCGGCCCCAATCTTGGCGAGCGTGGCTCGATCCTTGCGGGCAAGCGTCGAAGGAGCAGTAGCCTGCCTCGAACCAGCATCAAAGTGTTTGAGCCAATCCTGGCCAGGCCACTTTGATGGACGTACTGATCGCCGTTATGATCGGTGCCATCAGAGCCAAGATGGTGACGGTCAGGGTCGCCGACACGGTCACACCATATTTTGCCGTGTCAGTTGTATTCGAGGCGGGCGTGATGGCCATGAACGCAAGTCAAAGACACGTTCCCATTCCAACAGGTATCCCAGGAGATGTTCCACATCATCCATTAAAAGTCTTGGTAGCGGCTCTCATCCCATCATACGTAGCAGCTCCATCATGTCGCCCAGAGTTCCGTCTTCGAAATACTCCAAGTTGAGCCACTCGGTCAACTCGTGAGCGCGCCTCGGAACCTGGGGGTGCAGAGGATCAGCAGTAAGCTCGCCCGACTGTATAACATGGGGGCACCCGCGCAGCCTTGTGAGGACTCTTTTCTCCCGTTGGGGGTCCGCTATACCGCTAGTGTCCTCGGCATCGGATTCTTCCTCACCGGGGTTCTTCTCACCTTCTGGCGAGCTAGATACCTTCTCTGCTTCCTCATTTCATCCTTCTGGGTAGAGAGCCGGATCGTTTGGACAAAACTTGAGCACATGATGCTCTGCGTCTGGATTAATTGGGATCGTAGAAGCCGTAATGACGGGCACACTTCCTGTGGCGCCCACCCCGGAATTCCGTTTCCGGATCATCGCAGCCACTCTGAAAGTGCGAGAATGGAATGGTCGTTGCGGCGTGGGTCGCTGAACAGCAGCTTCGTCGGTGCCGGTCCGAGTTGTTTGAGGGGAGGTCCCGCAGAGATCCAGGCCCAAGACATGGTGAAGCTTGCCTGCCGACTAGAAGCCTCGAAGAGCGCGTCGAGAATTGTCGACACATGGTCGATAAATGAACTGGATGATGTCGGACATTTTGGATGTAGTAGTCTCGTCAAAGTGTGTATTGACGAAGCACTCCACCAGTCCAACGGGAGGCGTCCACTCCCTGTCATCGATCTCGTCTTTATAGACTGAGCGATGATTTATTAGTGGTGCTACTTCGACCGATCGTCAAAGGTCTCGCTGCAGCTTTCCTGAGGGCATTCCTGGGTGCCACCAACAAAGTGGCTCCTGGCATGTGTAGCTGGAAGCCGCGTTCGCAGGTAAATGGCTGACCATTATTACAACCATGTGGGCAAACGCAATAGCCCGGCCAATATGCGCTGCCTTCCGCATAGTTTCGGTGTTCAAGTCCGGGGTCACGCAGATCAGCCTCGCTGTGGAATTTGCGTCCACAGCCCACCCAGCCACATGCTACCGTCCTCGCACAGTCGTGCTCGTTCAGGTAGTGGAGATTCAGATCTTCGATAGATCTGTATGTGGTCGGGCAGAACCTGCAGCCAAGGTCGTGGAACACACTCGCATCCGGCCATTATGGTCCAGCGGGTCAAGCGCGCGGCCGAATCGTAATCACCTGTGCTTCCATCATCTCGCCGCCGGGAAAGTCCCCAGGTAGCTGCCTGCCGTCTGATGTGCGCGACGCAGGGTAGAAGGCAGGCAAACAAGACGGCAGATTCCAGCTGTATGAGGTTTCCCGGCTTCGGCGGTATTCGAGAGAGAGCACAGGCGAGAGGAAAACCCCACGCTGTGCAGCATGGCGACTGCGGACAGCGTCCAACGAATCCAGAGTCCTGGAAACCTATGAGAAGCGAGTCAGTGAATGAAGTGAATGTGATGATGAGGGGCACGCACTGGTTTGACGCGAGGTGATTATTTTTTTTCAGCAAATGATACACGTCGATGCTGAAGAAACACCTGAGGCGAGCCCGTTGAGAGTATACCGATCGGAAGGATTGCTGCTGAATGAAAAGTACTCTTTAGTTTGGAAACAAGCTTTTGCAGGACAACGGAGGACTCACCACCATGATCTGCCACAGACATGTTATGTGGCTGATAGCCAAGTAGGTACTGCATTGCGTACTTTGGCGCCGGTGGTGCTTTCAATGATTTTTGAGAGCACGATCGTACCGAATGTGTTTCGTCCTTGAGAGCTTGACCTCGTATCTCGGCAGCAGTTCCTGGAAGCGCTTCCGTTCAGACCAGTTCGTCAAGCCCATCTGGTCTGGTGGTCAGGTGCATATTGCCGCTCATGTGATTACCCTTGTGTCTGTTCTGGACGGGCGATACGTGTAGGTTTTTTGCACGGGTCCGGACACGGTTACTGAGACCTATCACGCGTTAGGGAAGCAGACTTTGCGGGATCAGAAACTTACGAGCATAGTTCAAAAGCAGCCGAAAATTGGGCATGGTCCATCTCTACCCCAGCAAGTCCATGTCGAGCAGCTTCGGCCTCTGCCTGATTGTCATCACACGACAGAGGCTCACGACAAACGATTTGGGTTTCAGCGGTTGTATGCGTACAATGTTGTCTTGACAATTGATCAACCATTGTAGCTTGCTCCTTTTCGCTGGTCAACTGAGCTGGCTTTTCGAGACGCGCATTGTTTCTGCCATAATCGGAAGGACCATGACAGACATATAATGCTTGGCGAAGTTGAGGGACGCTGTCGTCAAAACGATGCTGGCCGGGGTATGATACCCAAGGTAGACGGCGTCCGCAGATGATGACAGGGGCGAATTGGCCTCGAGATGAAGCAGTCGGCTAGAATAGGCACACCTGACGGCCATCTCGATGTGCACTTCCACAGACGTTATCAACGCCTGGGGCATCTCGTGGTGAATCTCACCACGCTCGTGGTCGGGGTCTGATTAACTTTTCAGAAACCCGGGTTAGGACCACGAGGATATACTGATGCTCTCATTGTCATGAGAAAGTGGCAGCATCACGAGGATGTCTCCTTGTTTCGTGCGAAGCGCCCGGAAACACCTCGCTGCAGCTCCAGTTGCGCCTCTGCCAACCACTCCGGGCCCCCTTCCAGCTACTCTCATGCGACAGCTTTGCGGTTGCCTGATTACTGCAGTACGACCTTTTTGAACAACCTTTTATGCCACGAAGTACCCAGTTGGACCAATATGTAAGGACTTGATGTCCTCACCCGGCCCAATGTCCAGAGCATCACTGCACCGATCGGGATCCCTCAGCCATGGGACATCGTCTGAGAAGCGATCATAAGGGGACTCACCTATGTCGCACTCGACGTGAAGAGGACCGTCTTCATAGGCTGCCGACTTGGGCACGACTCGGGGACACAGGGTTTTGTGAAGATGTCCTTCCAGTTGGACGGGCAGGACTCTGGGGTTTGGGTGCTTTTCCAGGCCTTCTGGGCTCAAGACTCGACATGTCTTTTTGTGTCAGACGAGAGTGCTTTTGGAAGAGAATTCTCTCTTCCACCCAAGGCAAAAACCGTAATCGGTCTCCCAGAATTCCTTGTCGATCCTCGGAACACAAACAACCCACCGGCTACAAGCAAATGATCTGGGACACTCTGCGCAGGCTCGTCGGTCTTGACGTGCCATGCGAACGGCTTTGCTGGCCTGGCCAGGACTTGGCTTATTCTTGTGCCACGTTCCCGGCCGTGGACTGGGGCATTCGGTGCCAGACCACCAGAACGCCGATGCAGTCCAGGCCAGAACAAGCCATTCGACATGGCCCGGTCCTGCGCAGGCTGGCGTCACCTTCTCCTTGGCCTGCTGCCGCCGAGCTGGATACCCGGCCGTCGACGGGTGCTGAGAACAGCCGCATTTGACATGGTTTGGTCAATGACTCTGCCAGAATCAGTAAGGTGATCATAGTTCACTCGAGCTGATGTGACTTACTATTTTCCCCAGGTCCAGATTGGGTGGCTCGAGACAGACCAAGGAGGTGGCATCTGAGTCGTCAGAACAATGTCAGGGTATGTCGTTGAAGAAGTGGGCTTACGATAGCCGGTCGCACTTTCAGCATAGTCATGCTGGCGCTGGCGATCGGCGGGAGAGCCATTATTGGCCGCTGGCATCCAGAATTTGGAAGCAGGGCCAAAGCCGTGGCGTTGGGCTGTCGTGGCTTTGGGACAAATGATTGTTAGTCTCGAAGAGCAGTAATGAAGATTGGCCTTGGACTTACTTGGATCGACAAGTCCTTGCCTTCCAAAGAATTGATGTAGTGGCCTGGCCAGGCAGAAGTTAGACCATGACCAGGCCCTGGGGACGGAGATGACGACTGTGACGGATCCTAGGAGGAGGGGATGCCACTCCTATATTGTTCAGAGGGGGATCACCGCCTCAGTCTGAATTGAACTCGATTTGTCATCGAATTGTTTGCCAAGCGGTTCATATCGTGCCATGTTGGATCAGTGTCCGTTCTCAACAAATCCTGCCTGCGGCCAACACTCATTCCTTATTTACCCAACTGCAGCGGTGAGGTCGTTGCCCGAGGAGTTGGGAAAATATTCTTGCAAATGATTTCGTTGACCTCATACCGCTCTAGTGATGTCGCAAGATTAGCTGTTTTGAGTGGTGGAATCATCATGAGCATGTCTGATGTCCACGACGACTGTCTCCGTACTCTGCGTGCCCCCGCCTGAAACCATGTCAGAATGGAGCAAACATGAAGAGCATGAGGTAATGTGCATTTCCGGCACGATCCAAGGCTCACCTGACACCAAGACATCTGCATGATTCCATTTCTCTACAAAGAAGATTTCGTTTGATATACGGCAGCGATCTCTTGTCCGATAGGCTCATGTCGATCTGTTGCATGATGGTGTCGTTCTAGATCAGGCACGAGACTGATCAGGGACCAATGGCAATCATTTTTCTTGAGAATCATCAGGCATCAAACGCGAATACCCGAGAAAACCCACCACGGTGAGAGAAAGCGAGGCGGAACTATCAGAAATCAAGTCTTGGAAGAAACAGGCAGAGGGCCGCTATGAGACACTTCTGCAAGCTTCCCACATGAGATGCATGTCTCTACCCGTTGATGCATACTTTGAGGATTTCCGGTCACCTTGTCATTTGTTGTTTACATCGCACATTGTTTGAATGATTCAGTGGCGGCATTCAACTTGACGACTCACTTTCTCCGTACGTGATGCCAAAGCCCGGACGGGGCTTGCAATGGTCAAAACACTTGTGCCTTTCAGAGTCGATGTGGTCATTTTCTTTCTCATGAAGTGGATTAGCAAACGTCCTCGGAACAAACAAGCCAAAAGACTCAAACACCCGTGAGTTCGAAACACAAAAAGATAGTCAAATGAGGTATCAAATGAAACATTGCAGAATGTGTTGGGTCGTATGCAAACGAGATGCCAGTGGCAGACAACAGGGTCTCCACAACGTGGTAAGCCAGAGCCTGGAACTTTTCGGGAAGCTGCGATAAAGCGACCACACACTTATGATGTAATTGTTGCCTGTTGAGAATTATGACAAATCTGGAATACTTTGCAAAGCCTTTATGTTCTCGCCAATTATACATGCATCTGGCACCGTGATACAAACAGTTGAGCCTCTGTCCCACCATGGAAGTGAAATGCGGGGTCCACTCACTACGGCACACCTGAAATGCGCTGTAGCACTCACCTAAACTAGACCCAACCTGTCTCTATCCGTTTGATCATATTGACATCTCACCAGAGGTGAGAGCAAAGTTTCGCTGCAGTCTGCTCATCGCTGAAGAAATCACAAGCAGGGATTCCAGCTGGAAGAATCCCGACCCAATCATCAACCCATCATCTTACAAACGAGACCCCCCCAACCACCCACGATGCCAGGCTCCTCCCTCTGGCTGGTCCCACCCCCCGACCACCCCGTGCACCAGATCCTGACAGACCTGATCACCACGACGCTGCCGGCGCGCTTCCCCGACGTGGCCGGCAGCAGCGGCAGTGGCAGCCCGCCCTTCAGCCCGCACATGACGCTGACGTCCAACATCGGCCCGGCCGTCTACGGCTCCGACCCGCAGGCCTGGCTGGACTCGGTACCGTGGCCCGCGGGCCGCGACGTCAAGGTGCGCTTCGAGGACGTCCGCACCCAGGACGTCTTCTTCCGCCGGTGTTTTGTCAAGGTCGGCGTCGACGGCGGCGTCGGCGACATGGCCGCGCTGGCCCGGGCCCGTGGCGTCGAGGGCGAGGCCGAGGTCGGTCCGAGGACCCGGAAGTGGTTTGCGGAGTGGACGGTGGCTTTTGGGCCGCATGCTAGTCTGATATAGTAAGTTGCTTGCCCACTATATAATGCCATGGCTCAAGACCTTTTTTGCTCATGATTATGATTAGTGGCGACAAGACTATCGACGATGCAAAGTTGGAGGAAATTTCAAAAGTCGTCGAGGAGGCTGGCATCAAGCTCAACGGTGCTGGGTGGGAGGGTGGTATCGTGTGGCTGGTCCCGACGGACAGGCCTATCAATGAGTGGAAACCCATAGCCACGAGAGAGTTATGATCAGAAATATGAGGCATTCATGAAGGAGTCAATATTTGCCCACTACACTTAAGTTTCTTCGTTTGGCCATTGCACTTCATGCAAGCGATATTGAAAAGGGGGCTGGCCATGCTTCAAGTCATGATCTACGTTGTCGCATAACGCATGAAGAAGATTTATCATCTTAGCTGCCTAGATATTTTACTCCCAGTTGCTCCTGATGACATCGACAATGACGCCGTGGTCCTCGTGCTGCTTGAGCCCCGAGACCACGACGACGGCGACGATGCCCTCGACGCCCCGGACCCGGATGGGCACGGCGCCGCCGTGGATGGCGTAGTTGCCCGCCTGCTCCTGGCTCATGCCGAACTTGGCCCGGAACGCCTCCTCGTCGCCGTCGTACTTGCAGTGCAGCAGCCAGGTGCTCGCGCCCCAGCGCAGCACGCTGGCCCGCTTCCGCGCCACCCAGATCTCGTTGTCCGGCGCCGTGCCCGAGCCCACGGCCGTCTGGAACAGCACCTGGCCGCTGTTGGCCAGGGCGATCGAGATGAGCGTCGGCTTCTGCGCGGAAAAGGGCAGCAGCCGCGCGTAGAGGAGGTGGCCCAGCTCCCAGGCGTCCTCGGTGGTGAAGGACTCCAGAGTGAAGGAGTCGCACTGCTCCTTGACTTGCTCAGCCTGCGAGGTGGTGTTATAAGAATGTTGACTTTATGCGCCAATTTCATTGACAGGGAACAGAAAACCTACCGTCTCCGGAGGGCTGGGGATCGGCTTCGGGCTGGTCATGGCCTGTTTGTCGGCCGTGACGGCCAGCACGGCCCGCAGACCGACGCCGGACTCCTGGTCGCGGCGGCGCAGAACTTGTGTTGTCGACATGGTGATACTCGGCGTGGGATCCCTGATGTGTATGTTGCGATAGTTTGGCCGAGCTTCCCTTCCCGTTCACCGTCAAAAGGTCCGCCTGGCAGCTGGAAGATGGCGAGCAAAGGACGCATACTACGTATAGAGTGGGAACGCCCAACTTTCTCCGCATCCGGGACCAGCTTCGATACCCACTTTCGGACCGATAGAACCTAATACGTAAGTAACCTTGAAGATATGGTAAAATCCACGTGTATGATCGAGTATATTTGAACATACAGTGTCCTGTGCTCATCCGATGTGATACAGACTTTGGTTTGATAGTCAATCAATTCGGCCTCGCCGGTTCGGTTCTGCAAGACCATAAAGTCGTGTTTTTGGATGATCACTGGGTCAATGAACCAGATTCACGATGTGCAGATCGATTTTCAGCCACGCGAGCCCCAGTTTACTGTCTTATGCTCGTGTTGGTCTGTATACGAGCGCATGATGATACGAATCATCTTGGATGCCTCCGGTCAGCTATTTGGTACGATGGGCGTCCTGGAGGAGATGTTGGATTTGGCATGACACTGCGCGGCTCTTCAAGTCAAGAAAATCACCTTGCATGAGCAATGCATATTGTCCATGATGCAAATGAGCGTGTCGCCACATGACACTGTAGACGATGTTCTGGTGCGTGCTCTTCTGCAGAGCCGTTGACCTCTTCGGTGGTGTTTTCGATATTCCAAATGGACCCTGCACAGCGGTTGGGCGGCAACACACGAGCCATGCCCCTTTGAAAAGAGTCTTTCTCATTCGCCATAGATGTCTCCCTGGTCTTGCCTGGGACATCGGTTGGGAAGCAGTATTCCTTACTGTGGCATGTGGTGTAATGGAATCGTGCCTCTCCGCGAGCGAGGCATTCATCACGACATTGAACGGTGAGCATCGAATCCACGGCGAATTGCTTCACCTGTGATTCTTCTCCGCCAACGGTGAAGACGAGATCCGGAAAACGTCATAGCTTTCGAGGCCATCGTCACTGGATCAATAGACTCGACGGGAAGGCCCATAATATGATCTTCTTCTCAAATGCTCGGCAAAGTTTCAAGCTGTTTGACTTTCCAGCATGATATGGGGGGCCCTTCGAATTGGGAAATAGAATGCCGTCCCAGTCAATTTCTTCGGCAGACCCGCCGCTGCCGCGGAAGATCCATATAGGGTGCAACTCTTCCGAGCAGCCGATAAATACGGAGTACTGGCTGGGATGACAGAGGCTTCTTCTCGTCGACCAATAAGTGGCTGTGAGATTGTCCGATCTGAGGAAGAAGCTTCTTGGACATCATCACCTCGCTTCTTCCTGCCGGCCGATGAATCTGGAATCAGGAGTACGGAAATAATAAGTCTCCTATTCAATATTGACGAAGGCAGGGAAAGTAGGTAGGCAGTTTCTTCCGCAATTTGAGGCCCCCAAAGGACGCGTCGTGGAGGTGGAAGTGGAGCCATGCAGCGGCAAGCCAGGTTAAGGAGAGGATCGGCAGTGAGAAATGAGCGTTCCTGGATGGAGTCGATGGACTGATCAAGTGCATTGCCAACTTTGACCTTCGATCAGCGTGTGGGTCGGCTCCCTTCCCTTGGAGTCCCAATCATCTGGGCCGGCCTTCCCACGTTGTTGCCATCCAATCGAGATTATAGGCAGATAGAGAATTCTAGAGACGACGAAGAAGACTGCGCTATTGACCATGGAATAGATGACTCGATCATAGCGTCACTGGTTCATCTGCCAACGCGTCTGGACAATGAGACATATTTCGGCAGATGATGGCATTTCCTATTGCATGCGTACAGCACTCCGTACTTTGCCATGAGGCGTGAGTTGTGGGTTCACCAATTTCGAAGACATTCTGCGCGAGGGGCGGAAGCAAGGTAAACTACAGGCACAGGCGGAGGCTCGTGGGCTTGAACCAGGGTTCAGTATACCGTTGCCGGGGTACGAAGTATGACCGTTGAGAAAATGTCGACACCCCGGCCAACCCGATGCAAGGGATGCAGACTGCATACAATAATAAGACGAGGAGCAGACAGGCATGGGTTGCACGAAATCTTATGCCTCATTTTGAGTTTTGTTTTTATGTTTGCCTTCCTGTATGGGTGAACAGCATGTCTGCTGATGAGCTGGACGCTGTGACTCGGGTGCACTCGAGGCGGATTATGTCACTAGATGCCGTCTGACTCGAGCCTGATGAGTTGTCATTGTTGTTGTAGGCAACTTGGCAACGGTATCGAGATGCTAGTGATCATATTAGTTCCGAGGCTAGAGAATATCGGACGGGATCCTATGGCGGAAAGCCTATCAACCCGTGCTTGTCGGAGCTAAGGAAATGATTAGATATGTTCCTGTTGCTTGTGAACTCGATATGGCATGGCCGAAGGTCATTTGGTTCCTTGGAAGTTGAGAACTATCGCTCAGGGGAACGTACGAACAGTGCTTTTGGAGGCCCAACGCCATGGAAATAACCTTAGGGCTGTTAGTTAGAGTACCAACCAACAAGGTACCGCACAGACACAAGGCCAACCCCTAATCAGCGCTGCAAGTGTCGATAGCTTCATCCAAAGAATGGTCCTTTCTGAGCCGTTGACAGGCCGTCAGCGAGCCGTCGTCCTTTCTGCATACCTAGGTCACCTACCTAGATATCTACCTTGTGTAGTATACAGAGAATGGCGTGCTTATCGGCGGTTGATACCCGCGAGCGATTCGATTTGGCACGGACGAAGACGACCGAGCGATGTCTTTCGTCTGCTCACTGGCTCTGTAGGTTGAGTTTGTAGTGCGGAATTCTTGAGCATGATTCGATTTGATCAGAGTATAGTAGATCGAGACTATGCTCTCTAGTGTAGACCAGCCAGCGGCCTTGTTCGTCTTGGGACCTTTTCACCACCACCACGGTGCGGTAGCCGAGGAAGAAAGATCGAATAATGGCTCGCCGTCATCCATGGCGCACATCACGCAGCTTTTTCTCCGATGAAATAATGATTCTCGGTGAGGCTGGCCTAATTGCTCATAGGCTCATTCCGATTCCTCGGGCAGGCGAGATTGCCCGATCGACGAGATGATTCTGGTTGTTTTTTTCTCTTTCATATTGGTCAGCCGGTGAGGGTTGACATCATAGCTGGAGGGCAGCTCTGCCGTGCCAGATGCTGAATGGTTACCAAGAGTAGCACCGCGGACCTCGTGCCAGGTGTTGCCCTCAGCGTCACTGCCCGAAGCTAACAGCCACCAGGTGGCCATGAGGTAGAGTAGTAGGAGCCAGAGATGAACGGTTCCTGGTTTTTGGTGGATTAGTTCGTTGGACGGCCGTCGCCCCGTTGGCTAAAATGCTACCTAATAATTGTCCGCCTGTGGGCACCAGATGGGACGGACGCCAGAGCTACCAAAGGACCGGACTGGCAGAAGGCCCCCCGTGCCCCCCCAAGCCGGCAGACATTAGTACCGTAGCCCCCTAAAGGCCGCTGGCAGACATTCCCAGCCAACCAGCCCTGCCTGTCAGGACATCAGAGGCCCTGGAAGTTGCAGCGCTAGTGGTAAGCTTTTGAGCTGCCGGCAGGGGGCTGTCGTATTATGATCAGCGTCTCTTAGTGCTGAATGCGGGGAGGGAGGGGCCCTTAGCTGCCTTCTACGGGTCCACGATGCAGGAACATTGCTCAAGACGGCAAGGGTTCAGATGGCAGGCGGGGGCCCAGCAAGGGTCGGCGGCATTGCCAACCAGGGTCCTGAGGTCCTCTGGCTGTCGCACTCACGCTTTGAGCCCTCTGGCGGATTAGGATGGGGACTCTTGGGACAGGAGACGAGTGTCTATCGCCATAACGACTCCCAGCCAGAGTGACGAAATGGCACGGCTGCAGTACTTTGTGCCCTCGCCCACGACAAGGAAGCCATCCTCAATTTGCGGGTCTCCTTCTGCCCTTGCATTGATGCAGTATCTGCGTCGCGCGGTAAAGGGGAGCCAAAACACCATATATATGGTCGACATCCGGCCCTCGAATATCACAGTTTCTTCTTCTCCTCAGCATCGCAGCATCACAACCTCAGGCCTAGCATCTTCGCTTACCAGTCACTCTTTTACCCAAAAGCAGCTCATTCCAACTACACAGTCACTCTTTTTTTTAATTTCTAATAATTAAACCAACCCACCCTTCTACCGCCAAAATGCAGTTCCTCAAGTTCGCTCTTGCTGCCGTCACCGTCGGCTCCGCCATTGCCGCCCCGGCTCCCATCAAGCGTGATGGCGAGGTCATCGTGACCGTCTCCTCGGCCGTCTCCAGCGTCAAGGCCCTCGTCGAGGCCGAGCTGTCCAACGTCGAGTCCGTCCTCGGCGACGTCGTCTCCGACGATGTCATCCCCACCGTCAACACCGCCCTGGGCAACGTTGTCACCGAGGTCAACGGCCTCGTCGGCGACATCGTTCCCCTCGTCACCGGAATCGTCTTCCCCCTCGTCGACGGCGAGCTCGAGAACGTCCCCGCCCTCCTCTCCGAGGTCAAGGACCTCGTCTCCGACATTGACTCCACCGTCAACGACCTCGTCAAGGAGCTCACCGGCGATGTCCTGACCGCCGTCAAGCCCGAGGTCAAGGCCGTCCTCAACATTGTCGAGCCCCTCCTGAAGCCCGTCCTGTCTCTCGCCAACTCCGTTGTCTCCACTGCTACCGGCACCGTCGTCGACGATGTCAACGGCCTCGTCACTGACATCAACAACATTGCCGGAGGAATCCTGGCTCCCGTCTCGGGCCTTTTGGCCATTCTCTAAACGACGACGAAAATGTTGTTGTTAATGAAGCTTGCAATGTTGCATCCGGATACCCCTTCTAGTACATAATTATGGAGTTTGGAAAGCGTTTTTGGCCCCAAGAAGGCAACTAGCATAGTCATGATCACGATCCTAGATCCTGGCGTGTAGGAAAATATAAGGCGCAAGCCATCTCACCCAAAAAGCTTATTTCTTTGTCCGTGACGTGTGTGCAAAGTAGTATCCAATCGCACAGCTATTGTGACTTGGAAAAGTAATGCAGTATTAGACTAACATCGATTGTTATGGACATGGTATATTGTTGTCTGCTACTAAGAAAATGAAAGTTGATCATACATTTAAAGTTCGAAACGACGATTATAGTCGCTAAACTTAGTATAACAAGCCCAATTGGGCCTATAGCGCAGCCCGTCAGCGCCTTGGCTGGGAGCTTTGACCTTGACCAGCCAATAACTTCTAGCGTTTTTAGATCGATTCATGCATCATATCTGTCTAGCTTCTGTGAATCCCAAATTGCTTGGTTTCCCATTCATCCAGTACCCTTATGCTCAGGGTCAGAGATTGAGACTGTCGCCGTCCTGGTCTGCAGAATCCTCCGCTGGCTGTCTCCGTCGCCGCTCAGACTCGCGTGGCCGTCTCCCGCGGCCTCTCGATGCGACAGGCTCTTGATGTCGGTGTCGTGCATCGTCTCCAGGCAGTACAGCGTATCGTCGAACTTGCGGTACTTCTTTCTGTTCTTGTTGGAGCCGCCGAAGGTGACCAGGTTGTCGTCCTGGGGCGTCGAGTTGTCGCTCGAGCCTCGCTCCCCGACCCATTTGGGCGCTACGTGGTGGAAGAACTTGCGCAGGCTTGGGAGACTCGCGCAGACGACCATCAAATATGCTTCTATGATGCTGTTGATACAATCAGTATTGATCTTTTGTTTTATTTGTACAAATAATTTTGGGAGAGAAAAAAAAGGCAACCGGAACACGCAGAGTGCTACCACTTACAGCCAGAATGCGATTGGGCCGGAGCCCCAAGACACATCGGAATCACTCAGCTGCTGGATGATTACATAAAGCCGCATGACGGATGTTATAACGGTCCTGAATGAACTATCAGCTGAAAGGTCTCTCCATGTAAATGACATTGTGGAAGACCCATTGGACTTACAGCACTGCAACGCCGAACATGGCGACCAACACAATCTTTTGCTGCCAAGGCATCTGCAGTCGAAAAATTACCGGTATGGGAAGAAAAATCAGGTAGATGTCGGCGAGAAGGCCCATGATGGCAGTCGCTTTGTACGTCGCCGGCCTGTCGATGCACGTCCCGGAGATCAGGGGATTCCATGCGTACTGCAAAGGCTTGCAGGGAAAGGCCGTGGCGAACGTCAAGCCAAACATGGACCCGAATATGAAGAAGGCACCACATAAAGCTGCGATGCGGTAAGGTAGCAGCGGGCTCAGCCGGGTGTAGAAGCACACCAGACTGAGCTTTGCGAACATGCAGCAAAGCGGATATATGATGGGCATGGGGTAGAAGTCCCGTTCATACTCCAGGAACTTGGTAATCTCTAATTCGTAGGCGTGGGTTCCCATAGAGCCATCCGCGACGGTCCCTTTTGACAGGAGATGTTAGCCCTCGATACGAGCATTGCGATAATGAGTGCAAGTGATGGCTTACTGATGATCAAAACGTTCTCGAGTATAATCAGTAGCTGTACTTGGAGTCAGTAAACTTGAAACATGATAGTCTGGTTGAACAATGGACATACCCAAGCAATTATCAAGAGACCGTCCTCGGGGAAGAATCTCTTGTGAAGAAAGAAATGTGTGAAGCATCGCTGGCCAACGAACAGTAGTGCTAACACGAAGAAGCCTCCTGAGGCCCAGTATATGCCTTCCACGTATTGTCTCTGAGGATGATCAAAATCGGACACATGGCCGTCTGGAGGTGGCAGCAGGGTGACTTGACCGCCAGGATGTGTGTAAAGAGACATAATATGCAATCTAAAGTACAAAGTAATGAAATGTGCAAGTACGACAGCCGTTCAATCGTACAGAGATATCAGTGTTGTAGACAAAACTTTGGACCGATTCTTTGATGATACAATTCTTGGCGAGAACTATTCCAGCAATTTTCAAGCACCTTCAAGCGCCAGTTAACGAGAATAATGGCTGGTCTTTATTTTATGTTCCAATATTTCAGTAGACTTGGGCTCTTTTCAACTCGGGGAAGTATGCCTGCTCCCAGTTTCTTGATATGACTGTCTTTGAACCCGAATTCTTGGTTTGTGTTACGAATGCCTGGTCCAGGCACACGGAGCAATCACAGGGGCTTCAAACTCCATACCGACAAAGAGGCAATCATCTACCAACAACACGTGGACTGGACCTAGTTTTCTCATCCAGATTCGGCATCGGTCGCAAGTTCGACTCGAGAAGTTTTGAATTGAATGTTTTGATGCTGGCACTGACAGATCTGGAAACTCAATGGTCTGAACGGGATGCGACCCATTAAACATTTCAGAAAACTAGGGCGAGGTTGAAAGAATTGACTTTCATATTTAATGAAGAATGCTCATAATTCTCGCAAAAAATCAACAGACGATGGCCATTGCCTAGTGATTACAGGGAGAATCGAAAAGGGCACTGCCCTCCGAAGTCAAGTGGTATTCGCGCGGAGTAGAACCACTACTTCATCGTATGGGTCACTGAGACATACCCATAGCAGCATGGATTGGATGGCAATTAATGTTTAGATGTTTGCTTGGAAACCCTGTCGGCAGAAGGAGGCCCACAACGAAGTAGATAATGCTGGGGATCCCGCATCGCGGGACATGTCCCATTGGTCCCGACGAGATGGTTCGCAAAAGGTCAAATCTATCGGGCTTCTTCGTGACCCCGAATGCTTGAATAATATGTATACACGTTGGAGGTTCATTATGATGCCCCGGTATTTGCCCCTCTTGCGACACAAACATCTGGGTGGGCTCGACAGGGGTCGTCACGAGTCCCTTTCCAATGATAATATGAAAATGACTGGTGAGCCAATGCATGTGCTGGGAATAATTATGCGAGCATGGGGAGGGGCATGAGTCTGTCTGGGTGTGAGGATGCAGGCTGACAATGATCGGCGCAGCTCTTGCAGTTAGCATTTGCTTGTGAGACACTGGAAATATCGTCTCTTTTTCCTTCTTTCCTTTTCTCTTCTCTTTCTCTTATTCTTTGATCCCTCCTTCGAATCAGTATTACCAACTATATATGCCCGTCATGTCCTTGAAAAGTGCCTCGGCATCCGCAGTGCTCGCACTGCAAGACGCCGGCCTCGGTGATATAATCTGCCACGCCGACTCGGACCTGTACAGAGAACGCATTGCAGACTACTGGTCCCTGTCGGCCCAGAAGCGACCGCACTGCCTCGTCCACCCGCGCTCCACGGAAGATGTCGTCAATATCCTCAAGGCCATACTGTCGGTGCCGGACTGCCACTTTGCTATCCGCAGCGGCGGCCATATTGCCTGGGGCGCGAGCAACATCGACGAAGGTATCTGTATAGACCTCGGGGTCTCGCTCAAGTCGGTCGAGGTCAAAAAGGACGAGGGAATCGCGTCGATACAGCCCGGCGCCCGGTGGCGCGAGGTCTATGGGGCGATTGCGCCTCATGGCATCGCGGTCGCGGGAGGTCGGACGGCAGGGGTCGGCGCTGGTGGTCTTTTGACTGGTGGTGGGATTTCGGTAAGCAGATGACTTGCAGCTTGCATGAATACTGGTTGGTGACTTACAAGCTGAAAAATGGTAACAGTGGTATATCCCCCGCGTCGGCTTCTGCTGCGACCAGCTCGTCAATGCCGAGGTGGTCCTGGCCGACGGGAGCATCATCAACGCCAACGCCAACGAGCACGCCGACCTGTGGCGATCGCTCAAGGGCGCGAGCGCGGGCAACTTTGGCGTCGTGACGCGCCTCGACGTCCAGATCCTGCCCTACGGCGGCCTGTGGGCCGGGATGCTGGTCAGCGAGGCGACGCCGGAGCGCACGGCGGACCACGTCGCGGCCATGAGGGGGCTCGTCTACGGCTCCGAGGCGTCTCCCGACAGCTCTTACATTGTCCTGTGGCACCACGAGCCGACCGTGTTCAAGGACGTCGTCATCACCAGCTTCGCCGCCAACACGAAGGGCGTTGAGAACCCGCCCGAGCTGAAGCCGCTGTTGGAGATTCCAACGATCGTCAAGGATATGAAGCAGACCAATCTGCTCGACTTTGCCGTTGCCATGGAGCAGCCATATGGGTTATAGTGAGTTGTTGTTGCTTTTTCTGTTGCCGAGATCGTACCTGCTGAGTGACAATCTCTTCTTGTTTAGCAATTTTTGGCACACGACCACAGTTGTCAATGACGAACGCATCATGAAGAAGGCTGTGGAAGCACACGCGAGTGCGGTAGCCCGGATCAAAGCCGTGAGCAAGACGGGCCACTTCAGCTCCTTGTGCCTGTTCCAAGCTCTGCCCAGCTACTATGGTCGCTTGGGAGACGAGAGAGGAGGCAACGTCATGGGTCTGGACCAACACCTGAAAGGACGCAATGCAGTCTCGATGCTGCTGTCCATCAACGTCAGCGAGGAGGAGATCCGAGAGTTTGGGTATCAGGTGGCGCAGGAATACCTCAAGGAGGTGGAGGATTTCGCAAGGTCGGTCGATGGGTATATTGACTGGACGTACATCAACTATGCCGACAAGGCGCAGGATCCGCTCGGCTCGTTGTTAGACCCGGCGGCGATCAAGGCAGTGGCGCTCAAATACGACCCGACTGGTGTATTCCAGAAAAAGACGCCGGGCGGCTTCAAGATCTCGGACGTTCAAACATAAGATGCTTTGATTTTATGCGGATTTTTCACTTCGAATTGAAGACTTCGGGCCAAGTAATAATTATGCAAATATCTTTGATACAATGTACCCTTCCTTAACCGCAAGGTACGGCTCGCAGTCTACTACAAACTTGGTTTCGGTTTCCGTGGGCGATGGACTCGGCTCGTTCGAGTAGTGTCTTTACTCGCCCTTCGACTTTAGGTGTATTCGACTTGTGAAAAGGCGGGGGTTTTCAATTTTAAAATAAATAGAAGTTTTCTTTATTTGATTCTAATCGAGCTTGTTCTCGTAGTTTTATTCTACCTCAGTTCTGGACGTAGACCTCAGCCCAAGAAAAACTACAACTTGGGACCAGATGCTGGATTCCAGTCCGACTACAAATCCGCGCGGGAGTTTTTGGCAGTTGCCAATCTTTTAGATATGAATTTTAGCGGCTGATACAACACGTATTCCCACGATTGTCAAGATAAGGTTCTTTGCCAGGGTAGGTACGGTACAATGATCTAACAGAAGTTTCCGTACCTGCGCGGTAAGGCTACGAAAATATGCTCTTTCTTTCTCAGTAAGTCCTGAACATGTAGTTATTCGACGACAACAGACCAAAAGCTTGAATCACTTATTGTTTTCGAAGTTTATCAAAGCATAATTCACCTTCTTTTAGCAACACATTTGCGAGGTTACAACGAAGAGCAATGTACACTTAATACGAAGACTTTTGTACATAGAATGCAGGCAGTTGTGCTTGACAATTATTATTGGACGCGTGCTTGATTCCTCCACCTCGAGGCCATAGAATGATGTTTAGAGATGACATGTATTTAATTCCCTGGCAGATCTCGAATTGAGTTAGATACATGATGGTACTGGAGTCTATTGTTGACATGCAACTCGATCAATTAGTTAAAAAGGAAAGCGCCTGATACAAACAGAATAAGCCGCTAGAGGACAATACTTGGAACAAGCCTGGCAAGTCCGGCACTTTGTACCATCAATGTAACTTTTCTGGCGGTTTTTTGCAAACGCTCCCAGGCGTCCATTGCGCGCGGCCGCAAACGTGGTTGCCGGCCGCAACTCCGGGCTTTTTCGTCCCCCTTCAAGTTGTCGTCCCGTTGTCCATTGACTTGTTGTTTTGCAGTCCTTCCCACAAATCCAAAAACCTCTCTTGGACATCCTTCCTTCCAGTAGAGCAAGATGGATCGCCCCTCGCTAGAGAGAGTCAGGACTCTCACCATGAGTCTTCAAGAGGCTCTTGCCTCGGCCCGACGTCTCACTCCCCTCGAGGTCTTGCTCTTGGGAGGTAGAAACCCGCCGTCCGCAGACCATGGCCGGCAGCTCTTGCCCCCTCCCTTGCCTTTCGCCGAGCGAGGATCGCGATCGCAGAAGCTGCCGGACCCCATTCTTGTTCTCATCGCCAAGGAGTTCATCCATGATCCGAAGGATGTATTCCATCTCGCCTTGACTAACAAGAACCTATATGGTTACCTCAAGCTCGAGATGTACCGCACTGAAGTTCTGCGCACAAAGGAAGAGGAACGAGCCGAGATGTTTGCAAGACACAGCATCACACCTGCCCTGACTTTCAATATTACTTACAATATTGAGGAGAGAGCTCGCTCGATACTGGACACTGTCACAGCCGATCTAGCAGGTACGTCTGCAAAATATCCCATACCGTCGTTTTCTTCTTCTCCTGTCATACATCCAAAAATCCCATTTGCACAAGTTGTAGAGAAGAAGTATCAAATGAAAACAAACAAGCAAAAAAAGCTGACATCTCAACTCACTAGACCCCGGTGATCGCTGGGCTCACCAAATGTTGCGCCTACACATTCCCGGAAAGCCCAACGCACTGCACCACGCCGCCAAGAAGGGCAACAAGGACGTCATGACGCGCCTCATCAACGCGAGCGCCCGATACTGGCCCGGCTACCTCGACGCCAAGTACACCAAGTGCACGGCCCTCGTCGTCGCCGTCTTCCAGAACCAGCAGGAGATGGTCGAGCTGCTGGTCGAGGCCGGCGCCTTCGTCGACACCTGGGTCGATGAGCTCAAGGGCCTGCGCAAGTTCGGACGCAGCGGCGGCTGCAACTTCGTCCTGAGCCTCGACGTGAAGCCGGAGCACTACGCCAACGAGCGAATCATGTGGTCGCCCCTGACCTGCGCCATCGCCAAGCGCCGCCCCGACCAAGCCCTGTTCCTGGCCCAGCACACGCGCGACGCCGGCCTTGTGCCCAACTTTCTCGGAGGCAATGTTCAGCTGCTGCAAGTGTCGGCACTCCATCTCGCCGCCTTCGCCGGCATGACGGGCGTCGTCAAGGCCCTCCTGGAGCGAGGCTACACCCGCGACATGCGATCTGCCCTCTTCAAGGACGCCACGCCTCTCGAGATGGCCGCCATGGGCACCGAGAGAAACTGGGACGTCATGAGACTCCTCGGACACGACGAGGTCGGCGACGAGATGCGATCTCTGGCCTGGCGCCGAGCCATCGTCTACCGCAACCCCCGCAACGCCATCTTCCTGCTGCAGGAGAGCGACGACCAGGGACGCCTCCTCCTGCTCTGCGACGAGGCCCGGCTCTGCCTCGAGTCCGACGCCCTGCTGCCGGTGCTCAAGTTCATCCTGGCGCACGAGAGGAACCGAGACGTGCTCGCCAACGACCTGAGGGAGGCCGCCGCCGAGCTCATCGACAACACGACGGGCATCCCGTCTGCGACCTACCAGTTCCTGCGAGACAAGGGCCTCATCAACAGGCCCGCCGAGGCCAACACGTCCTCCAGCCTCCTCGACAGACCCGGCCCGGTTACCAGGGCCGCCGCCGCTACTGCCGTCGCCGCCGCCAGGCCCCCTACGCCCAGGTACTAACGGCTCGTCGCAAACAAGATGCGTTTCGCAGGAATGAAGATTTGTACATTACAGCAGGATGGTTTGACGGTTACGAAAACGGTTTGGTAAATTACTTTGGTCAATTTTGATCTACAGAGGAAAAAAAAGGCGAGGATGGAAGTCAAGGATGAAAATCAAGGATAAAGTCAAAGATGAAAATCAAGGATAAAGTCAAAGATGAAAATCAAGATTAGGAAGGTGCCATGGTCGAACTGCTTCGGATAGTTGTTACTGTACCGGTAGTCGCACTCGAGAAAAGCAAATGCAATGCGAATAAATTCTAGTCCGGAGATCTACTTGCTTACGTGACTGTAGGGCCGAATGGAGAAGTGCCGACCGCTGATCATGATCTATTGGAATATGACGCGTACAAATGCCAAGGACGGCGCCTGGGCCTATAAACGGGAGTTTACCGTACAGTTTGCGCCTAGTTAGCAAAATGCACACCTTTGACCGTACGGCCCTTTGACATATAGACTGTAACGCCGATCATTCAAAAAGGACAGAAATATAATTTTTTATTGTCCGTACGGTCGGATATATACCCGGGGACTTTTTAAGGCGGAAGCGTGATTTCCATCCGATCGCCGTCCGATAAAGGGAGGCGATTATAATATCCGTCTTCCCTGTTTCGAAACATAGCGGGCCCGGAAATTCCGGCCTCCCTGATATACTTACACCATTCATAATACCGCGCACACAAATCTTTGACCATCAAAGAAAACTCCTTTTTCTCTTTTTTCGAAATGTAGTGATTAAAACTCATTCGTGCTCACGATGCACGTGAAACTATCAACCATTCTGTGCCTGCCTCTCCTGGCAGCAGGTGCAGGCGCAGCGAAATGCCTCAGCAACGGCACCACCACAGGCAATTCTTCAAATCAGACGTCTCCGGATGAAGTCGTGGTAGACCTGACGTACGCGCTGCACGCGCCGCAGATCACGACGTCGCCCGGCGACCGGACGTACTACAACTTCTCCAACATCCGGTACGCGGCGCCGCCGGCCCGGTTCCGGGCGCCGGCCGACCCCGTGGCCAATCGCTCGGCCGGCGTGCAGGACGGCCGCTACGGCAATATATGCCCGCAGGCGTATACCCCATGGCAGAGCGAGGCTCTAGTAACGGCGCCGCCCGGCGAGAACGAGAGCGAGGACTGTTTGTTTTTGGATGTTGTGGTGTCTCAGGACGTGTGGGATGCAAGGGGCAGGAATAATGCCTCCAAGCCGGTGATTGTCTGGGTTCATGGTGGAGGCTACCAGATCGGTGCCAAGTACGGCACCCCCGACTCGAATCCGCTCGGTCTTCTGGACCGGAGTTTTGCGGATGGAGGCGAAGGGGTTATCTGGGTTGGTTTCAATTACAGAGTAAGCCATTTTTATTTCATTCTATTATTTCAAAGGGAAGACAGCTAATTTCCGCAGCTCGGTGCCTTTGGATGGCTCCAAGGCGACACATTTACATCCGCAGGAGGCCTCGCAAACGCAGGCCTTTACGACCAGCGCAAAGCTCTAGACTGGGTGCAGAAATACATCCACCTCTTCGGCGGCGACCCGAACCGCGTCACCGTGATGGGCGAGTCAGCAGGAGGCGGCGCCATCATGCACCACATCACAGGCTACGGTGGGCAAGGCGACGCTCCTCCCTTCCAGCAGGCCATCGTCCAGTCCCCGGGGTACGTCCCGCGGCCGTACGCGTCGCAGGCAGAAGACTCGTTCGCCGTCCTGCTGGCCAGCGCCAACGCCTCGACGCTCGCCGAGCTCGAAGGGCTCGACACGCTCGCGCTGCAGACCGCCAACAAGCTGGCCCAGGCGGCCGACTTCTACGGCGTCTTCCAGTTCGGCGTCGCGCCCGACGGCGGCTACGTGCCCGACCTGCCCGAGAAGCTGCTGGCCAATGGATCATACCACCAGGGGATCAAGGTCCTGGTCGCGCACAACACGTTCGAGGGCCAAAAGTACACGGACCCCGACGCGACCAACTCAACGGCATTCGACGAGTACATGGCGCTCTACTTTCCCAACGCCTCGACGGAATTCCTCGAGACGCTTTCGACGGACGTCTACCCGGCGACCTACGACGGCAGCCAGGCCTGGACGACGCCGTTTGCGCGGCTCAGGACCGCCGTGTCCGAGTTCACGTTTGCCTGCCACGCGTACTTCCTGGGGGACGCCCTCGGGCCCGCGGCCGGGCTCGACAGCTACAGCTACCTGTTCAGCGTGCCGCCTGGCACGCACACGCTCGACGTGTACTACTCGTACTTTGTCAACAGCACGAGCTCCGTGACCAACGAGACCGTGGCGCTGTATCTGCAGGAGTACCTGACCAGCTTCGCCGAGACAGGGGATCCCAACGCGCGCGGTGCCTTGCCTGAATTTCCGGTGTACGGCTCGAACTTCACGGATCTGAACCTGAATCAGACCTTCATCGACGTGGTACAGGATCCCCAGGCCAACGCACGGTGTGATTGGTGGCGGGCGGCGTCTTACTCATGAGGAAAGTCATAGCCAAAAGCGTTAGGACAGTATAATAAGCGAGAGAGTAAGCAAGTGGACCACGCATGACACGAGTATAACATGTGCGAGAAGATTTCATGTACATTCCCATTTTTCGCTGTCCATGTTTGTGTTGATACACCTAGAAATGCAATTTTTCGGCTGGCGAGCTCTCTCCCATTTTATATACTGAGTTCCATTCCATCCGTTTTTGTTAATAAAACGCCCAAAACTCCCCGTCTTTCCGATTCCTGATAAAACGCCTTTGCGCCATGCTGTATATGATGGTGATTGGGGGAAACGCAATCCAGTGGTGAGAAAATCCCAAAAGCAACCTTTTCGTGATCCTGGCCTATAACCCGTTTTCCTTTTCCTGTTTGTCCCATGCCGTCCCTCCTTCCTTGATCAGACTCGTTATGGCCATATTGTCGATCCCATCATGACCATAAAGAGAGAGAGATTTTGAAGCTTGAGGCCACGCCAAGGACCGTGCGCGTCCACAGAGCTCGCTGAGGTTGTCTGGTTGCTGTCTGGTTGCAGAAAAAGAACACGGCCAGAGGGCAAGGACCAACGTCTAGCGGATCCACGCGGCATCGTCCTAGACGCCGTGCATGTCGAACAGCTCGTGGGGGCACGACTCGTCCTCCCAGCTCTCCATGAGGGCGGGGGCCATGACCTTGTTCATGGCGTCCATGTCGGGGGCCCAGGTAAAGAGTTGGTGATGGTCCGAGAAGGCCTCCTGGATGGCCTGGTTGATCATGGGATCGTAGTCGAGGCGCTCGCCCTTGGGCAGGTGCTTGACTGCGTCGGCACTATAATTCGGGAAGAAAGTGTGAGTCTGGGCGCGTCATACTCGATCGTATAAAACCATTGAAAGATTGAACGGAAAACGGAAAGAACCGTACAATGGTTGGAAGATGGAATAAGAGACAACAAAAGCGGAAAGTATAACAATGGCAAGTCCACCATACGGCCAGTCCATCATGAAAAGAACGAATAGAAAACGACAAAAGCGGAAAGAACCGTAAAATAGTTGCAAGATCGCATGAAAACCAACAAAAGCGGAAAGTGCAACAATGGCAAGTCCACCATACGGCCAGTTCACCATACGGGCAAGTCCACCATTGAAAGACTGAATGAAAAATGACAAAAGCGGAAAGAACCGTACAATGGTTGGAAGATTGTACGGAAAACCAATAAACGCGGAAGGCACCGTACAATGGTTGAAAGATTGTACGGAAACCCAATAAACGCGGAAGGTACCGTAAAATGGTTGAAAGATCGCATGAAAAAAAAAAGCGGAAAGAACCGTAAAACAGTTGAAAGATTGTACGAAAAGACAACAAACGCGGAAGGCACCGTATGGTGGCAATTCCATGAGAGAAAGAAAAGAAGATGACTACTTACATGGCGACCTCGAGGAAGCTGTCGATCTGGTCGCGGATGATCTTGCGGTCGACGCCTCCGAGGAGGGTCCAGGCCGTGGTCTCCAGGATCTTGTCGGCCTTGGGCATGGCCACCTTGACGCGGCGCTGCCACAGCGAGGTGGCCTCGGACTTCTTGTTGGCTACCATGATGATGATGATGATGACGATGACGACGGAGAGGGTGACGCGCCGGGGTATGGATACATGTGCTCTCTCGAGGCCGGGTGGAGAAGAGAGGAAAGAAGCTGGCCGAGGGTTGGGATTAAGATGGGTGGGAAGACGCGGGCGAGGGTCGGGCTCGTAATGGAGTACGAGGAAGTACTTTGGAGATGGCCTCGGACCCGGACCGGTGACAATGTTGGTGATGGGAGGAGACCAGACCAGACGTCAAGGAAATAATGAACGAGGGAAGGAATGCAACCAATGAAGGTTGAGGGAAAGTAACGACGGACCCAATCTCATTCGATGCTCTCTCTATGCTGTCTGTGTGGGCACGGGCGCGACAATGGGGATAGATGGGACGGGCTGTGTGGGAATGGGGATTGTTGTCAGGTAGGCTTGCTGAGAGAATTGTAATATATGATTGATTGTCCTCGGTACTTAGCAGGCCAATGGCAACACTATGATCATGTTCGCGATGAATCCCGGGGTCGGCAACGGGCCACTTCAATACAATGGGCAACACTGAAAAAATGGCTGTTGGCAATTGGAAACCCGCACTGGCAAGATTTTGACCATATTTCCCGGCACAGGCGGCGGCGGCGGCATGGCCCGTGCTGAGAAGACAAGTGCGAGATCGTTTTTATGATCCGCCAGCCACTTTTTAGTCAAGTCTCGTCAACAGTGTGCCCATCAATCAAATCATCGTACTCCCGCAGTACCGTAGCGCTTGCGAACCCAGACGCAGACCCCACCTTTTTCTCCTTCCTCGACCTTCTCTTTGCTCTCTTTCTCCTCCCCAGAGGCAAGGAAAAACCGCTCTAAGAAAAAGCTGGCCAAGCTTAACCAGGCTGGTGCTGGCCGCTGCCCCAGTGCCGACCCCCCGCTCTGCTGAATCGACCATAATTGCGGGAGATGATATCATGATGCTTATAATTTTCTTTTCTCATTCGCTCTGCCAATTCTCTGCGCCCAATGTGCTGCTCTCGCTTTCGCCTCCCCCTTGCACCACTGCCAGCCAATCGGCTGTCATGCATCCCAATCCATGGTCTGTCTTTTATTTCTGCAGCGGCATTGGCTTGCAACCTGCCAATTCGTCTGTTGTGAGACATGGTCATATTCATAATATGATTGTCGACTTGGGACGACTACATACCGTAATATGACCACCCATACCATGCACCATTGTTGTCTGCCGTCTGATCCATGTCTTAAATATTTTATACCGCGACCGTACGGCGTCCATGCACCATACTCATTATCAGACGTGACTCTGTCTTCCATCTCAATTGACCGTACGGTGCACCGTAGCAACTATGACCTCAAAACGGGGTGAAATCAAGCTACTGCACATCATGCATCTCAACTTGCAAGCAGGTGCTAATGACGGAGGGTCCCGGGCTCCATACAATTACCCAACTTCAAACCACCCTTTGGACCGCCACGTGTCATCGAATTGATTGAAACATGGCCGCCAGTTCATAAAACACAGGCTTTCCGATTATACGACTTGTCATGACCCAATGCTCACCATTCACACTTGGCGCACATCATACATTACAAAACCTTTTGCGCACACTAATCATTATTCACAGCAGCAGAGCCAAGCGACCAATTCATGAATCATAATGGTATTGTGATTTATTCTGAATTGGATATACATAAATCTGATCGGGCTTTGGGTATCTCAAACATTGCTCCTAGTGAGCGTGAAAAAATTCACTCGTATCCAGACAAAACTTGACGCAAAGAAATGAAACAAAAAAATTGGGGGTGGCAGATCTCTCAGATCCAAACTTCATAGTCGCCTCCGCTTTCAAGGCTGAGCCTCGATGTCGACCTCAGCTCTTGCATCAACACGTTCATAAACCCAGTGTCGCCCGGCTTCCAGCTCATCCTCTCTCCCGCGCTGCTCCAGCGGCGGCTACCCCTTCTGCTGCCTGCTGGTCCGCCCAGGCCCTCGGAATCCATGAGCAGGCGCTTGTTGATGGGTGCCTGGTCCGCTCCAGCACCAGCAGACAGGCCCAACACGTCCGAATCTGCAGTCTGCCTGTGAGAGGGCCTGAGTGTAGCGACACTGCTGCTCTTGCTATGCCGTTTGGAACTGGTATCAGCAGGAGGTGGCAATGTCATGGCAGTAGACCTCATCGAATCCACCGAAGGGCGCGGCGACGGGAGACCCCATTTCGACATGAGCTCGTCCATCATGACTTCCTGCGCCAGAATGCGTTTGCGGATCGCCCTATCGGCCTCGAACAAGTGCTGCTGCGGTGTCCTGGGCGAGGCGGCCCCGGCGTCTGCCGGATCTGTGATGGGCGGAGGCACCTGAATCTCCGTGAGCCCACCTGGGAGGGTAGTCGCGGGCTCCTCCACCTTCGGCTCCGTCGGTTCTTCTGTGGAAATACGGACGTGACCATTTTGAGGCATGTTGTGGTCGAAGCTCGTCTTCTTGACACGGACAGCAGTCGTCGGCCTTGATCCAGGCTGCGCTTGACTTGGCTCATGGGCGCCGTCGAACCCTTCGAAATTCACTGGCGACCTGAGGCCACCCTCATTCTCCTGGGGGCCGCCTGCCATGGATCTCCGCGCCTCGCATGCCATGTCGACAATGAACTCATTCATCAGCAGGGGATTGAGTTTTCCTTGCTTCATCTCCTTCAAAGTGCGAGTCATGTTGCTGAGGAGAGGATCAAGCATGCTGACCCATTCACCATTGTCCTTTTCGAGGCGCTGGATGCGACGCTCGAGCTCATCCGTAGTACAGGCCTGGCTCTCGGAAGAATCGCTCATATCCTCGTGCGGATCATGCGATTCAACAGGCGCGGGTTTGGCCATCTTCGCGACCAGCTCGGCAATCTCCTTTTCTCTGGCCAGCTTGGCCAGATGAATTCGCTCCTTGATGATACTGCTGCGCCTTCTGGGCCTGGTCTCAGGTTCCGTCTCTGTTTCCGTCTCCGTCTCCTCATCCTCCTCCGGCTGCGACTCGAGCTCGTGCTTGGTGTTGAATTCAAGGTCGGGCCGCTGTTCTTGCCCATACGCAGCTGATGATTCACGTAGTCGAGAAGGAGGCAGCCAGGAGACTGGTCTGTCATTTGACATCATATATATCGGTAGACTCATGCGCTTCTGTGCCCTGGATGTGACTGTCGGCGGGGGCAATGGCGGACCACCCCTTCCAATGACATTGGAGCTGTTGGAAATGGTTCCAGAAGCATCTGCCGTTGGAATATTGACTCTGACGGGCAGAGGAATCTGGCGAGAAAGTCTTTTAGACGCATGTTTTGGCCTTCGCGGCGACTTTGGTGGCAGGTGCGGTACTGTTGGTGCACCGCCAGTATAGACAGTCGATATGCGTTGACCCGATAGCTGTGCCTCTTCAATAACCTCTGGGAACACCTCGGCCACGATCATGAGAGGAGACACTGATAGATCCTGGTCGTCTCTTTCTTCCGGATCCTCGGATGGCTGGATCTCGGTCGCCATAACAGACGAGACGCTCCATCTTGCCATGTCATTGGTATTTTTGGACGAGATGGAAGACTTGGCTCTCGAGTCCTTGCGTGCTCCTTTTACAGTGGCCGGCGCCGCGTGGGATTGCTCAGTCAGGGTCACTGGCGCCACTGCTGGGTTTTCCTGTTGGCTACTGCTAATACTGCTAATACTGGGCGCCTCCGAGTCTGAACCCTGTGTGACCGCCACCAGTGGAGAAATGTGGGCCAGCGGAGAGGGGCCATGGACAGACGCCTTCCGGGATGGCACGCTGTAAGGGAAATAGCCGAGAACTGGAGAATCCACTGAATCAAAGCTCGTTGCACTTCGGAGATTAGGTCTCGATGCCAAATGGGCTTGGTCAATCAACTTATCACTATGCCCAGTCGATGACCTGTGACGTGCGATCCGCCTTTCCGCAAGGCTCATTGGTTTCGGCGAGCCATAATAATCAAACTTTGGCGTCGTCGCCGCCGCCTCAATTGGGCGCTCGCTCAACACTGAGGTTTTGGTTGATGCCCGTCGCCGGGGCAAGTCGCCGTGAGCATCAATCGGGAGCGGCCAGTGGGGATTGTTTTCAATGTTGGAAATCGCAGTATCCTCGACTTTACCTGTCCCGTCTTCGAAGCTTGGCGTTGTACTGACAGTGGTGGCGTTGCTTCTAGTAGATTGTCTGTTGGTCGGGTTGGTCGAAGTAGAGCGTCTATGCGACTCCGTGGTGGTCGTCATGATGCTGGATCCGGATTGTCGATATGAGGCATAATCGCTGAATGTCGACGCGGTCCCAGACGCTCGCTGTTCATCACAGGCGGTCACGTACGACACGTCGGAATCTGACCGCACGTGAACGGCATCAGTAACGGACAGGTTGTTTTCCGACGGTGGTAGAATTGGAGTCGGCGCAGCTCCTGTGCTTCCTGAACTGGAGGGAGGCTTTGGGACCACCGATTCCGTCCTTCCATGACCTTTCGTGGATTTGGCATCTCGCAAGGTATTCTCAGACTGAGAGTGTAGTAGACCCGGTCGTGTGGATCGCATCATCATCTCATTCAGTGAGATTGTGCCTGACAGGGGCATGGTGGCATTTCTACTCGATGTACGTGGTCGTACGGCTTGAGGAGGAGAGGCGGTGCTTGGAAGAGATCCCAAAGTCGCATTGCTTGCGGCAGATGCGGGCCTCGACGTCTTTGGAGGAGACGGGAAATTCATCCCAGCCAGCATTTTTGGAAATCCCGGGGACTCTGGAGGAAGGTTCTCCTCTGGCACGGCCAGGTTCATTTGATTAGATAACTTGGTCGGTAACTTGGGAGAGCCTCGCGCTTTGGCAGATGTGTGCATCGTTTGCAAGTTTGTCAGGCTTGACTGCCTCCGCCTAGATAACAGTGATTCCGGTGACTTCTTGGGCGACCCTCCGGGCGACTTGATGACGACTTCGGGCCATTCAAATTGTTGAAGCTGCCCCGAAGGCGGCGGTGTAGCAGGAAACTCCAATGATGAGGTTTGCGGTTCCCCGTGACCAGTCTTGTGAAGGACGAGGGTGAGTGGCGAAGATTGATGTCCCTTGTGGTTGATCACGGGTGCTTTCTGGTCTGGTGCCAGGTCGTTGTCTGAGTCGGCTCCCGACGTCCCGTGCGACTTATGTTGCGCGGCAAGTGTGTTGAAAAAGTTGGTGGCCAGGACACGAGCTTCGGTAAAGTTCTTGAGATCCTCATTGCCTGGCTGCGATTCAGCCTTGGCTGAAGCAGGGCTCCGCTCCACTATCTGTGGCATGCCCTGATGAGAAGTTTCCGTTGATGATGCGCGGGTGGGAGTCTTGGGGCTTAGGGCCCCTGCGGAAGAGGTCCTCTCTGGCCATTGCGGAGGGCCAGATGGCTGTCGTGAATGAGCCTTGGGAAAGACTGGATAGTGCGTCGAAGCGGCAGCCTCCTCTTGAATGCGGCCCTCGGGATCTGGTAGCGTGGTATATGGATAGCCTTCGATTGACCGCTTGACGACGAATCTTTCGGTGGGCTGTAGTTGCACGGACTGCGAACCCAATTTCGTGTTGCGCCGCCGCTTGATAAAGGACTGGAAAGAGCGTTTCCTGCTGTGCTCCAAGCCCTGAGAAGTCTCGCTTGTATGGTTGAGAGGCGGAGCGGTAGTGCGGAAGAACTTGGCGAGGTCTTGCAGGTTGCCGCGCTCACTCATGTCTGCACTGATATTGCGCGCATCTTGGTTGTTGCTCTTGAACGATGCGCCCACGGCTTCCAGCATATTACCGGTCGATTGCGAACGAGGGAGCCGGGCGCGAAACGATCTGTTTTTCTTCGAGGTATCCTCTTGCCCTATAGGTTGTGGATGTACATCACGGCCGGTCCATGAGGAGCTCTCCGACTCTGCCGCCGACATGATGCCTGCGAGGTGCAACGATGGCACCAGAAGTGTTCAATTGCTCCCCTGGATGTGAACCAAGCTTTGTATGAAAATCTGGGCCGTTAGGACGATAAAATGCGACGCATCTTTGCTGCAGGCTTCGGATCAGTGGTGGGATTTCCCGTTATTTTTAAAAAAGCAAACAGGGACCCTGTCCGCGACGCGAGTTGCTATTTACAGGGCGCGATCCTGATGGAACAAGGTTTTCTGGTCGCTGGCAAGGCTGGGCCTGTTCTTGGGGGTGTCTCATCGAAGTGGAAAAGCAAAAGCCTAATAATAATAAAAGGGCTGTTGGGGCGGCTGGCAAATGTAGCAGCAGCAGCAAAAGTCAATTCAGAAAAAAAAGAGACACGCACAAGCTTGGAACAGAGGTCCAAGCAAGGCGAGCAGGAAGGATATTTTTTTCGAGGTCGACAGGCCAGCAAACTGCAAGCTCTCGCCGATCTCGTACCTGCAGGACAAAAGCGGACGAGGTGGGAGAGGGAGATCAGATTTAGGAAAGAGCGCCGTGTAAATGAGGAGACGGGATGTTGCTCCTAGTAGTAGTAGCACCAGAGCAGAGCACCACACACCACTCAAAAGCATTGTTTGTATTGGAGCAAGCCTGGGTTCAGGTAGTGTACCTCGTAGAAGTAAGTAGATGTGATAATACCTTTACCTACCGTAGGTTATTTGGTACTAGATGCGCCGAGTGCGGGAAGCAAAGCAGCAAAACAGCCGGCCAAGTGACCGGTCAAGTCGCTGTGGAAGCGCTTGTATCCGAGTCATGATGCTATTGTTCCCTCTTGGTCTTTTCCTACCCGTAGAGCTCTCGCTTTCCTGAGCTCTACCGCGAGATGGCTGATGGCTGGCTTGATTGGGGTCCGACTGCCCCGCGGATGAGAGCCGGTCGTGGTATCTGGACTGCTGGGCGGCGAACCGTCCAGCGCCAGAGGGACTCCTTTGGCTCTCCTAGGCTACGGTGGTGGACAATGGTGAAATTGACATGAACAGGCTGTCGGCGCAAGCTGTCCAGCTAGCTGGGAACTACGGAGCTTTGGAGGAGGGATCGGCAGATTGATCAGGGGTTCAAGCAGCCCATCGCCAGCGCTAATCGTACGGCCCATCAGTTGCCGCGCTGCTTACTAGTACAGGAACAGGAAGGCGGTCCTCGACTGTATTCAGACCTTGCCAGGGACGTGATGGGCTCAATTGGTCGTGTTCCTGGGCCATGGGGTCGCTGTGAGGGAATTGCCATGTAAATAGAGTTGAGGGTATCTCCGTAGCATCGGAACGGAATGCAGCTGTTGGGTTTGGAGACGTTGAGACAAGATGTCAGTGCCGGTACATGGTAATTCGTGATGGTCACTGATGTGCAGGCATCAATATAACGTAGCATTCAGTCTCGGCAGAAGGATCAAGCAGGGCAAAGTATCCAAGATACATATATTAAAGATTTCTCGCAAATCGCACGTGGGATCGCGCCGATCGAGGGTCGAGTTTGGTTCCGAACCCGTCAAGAGCGAGAGAAGAAAAAAGACTCGCTCGCCCACAAGCCACAAGGGAATCGAAGGGGCCGGTCGCGATATGAAGGCGGGAAAGAGCATACATACGCCAAAAATTTTGAAATTGGAAATTGAACACAAACCGATAGTGCGATGCGGGGACAGCATTTCTACAGGGGCCTATACCCAATGCTACCCTGGCCCAAGTTAGCTTTGACAGCGCTCACAGGGGCTCCCCTAGCACTGAGCAGGGAGGCAGCTTTCTTCTGAAAGTTCTGAAAGTTCTGAAATGCCTTTCCTCCATGCTGGAACCTTGGGACGACGCTGGCACTTTCTGCACAGTACAATGATAGGCAGGATCGCGTATCAAGCCCCCGGATCGTGTCTCTGTACAATCTCTTCCAAATCAAATTCAACCTCCTTAGCCTCGTAGATTCGCAGCAAATTGGGGCATAACGATGTTGATCACTCTGTCAATCCTCAAGCGTCGGCCTTGACGTCCCCAATCTGCATGGTCGGATGGTGCAGCAGACATGACCAACCACCACGACCAAAAGTCAATCATGATGATAAAGCTGATGACGAGTCTCAAGTCGCACCATTAAGAAAGCTTCTCGTGGTAATGACAGGTGTCGACTCAGCTTGATGTTTGGTGCTTATTCTTCTGGGTGTGTCTGGATATTGTGCGATTCGGAAACCAAGAAGGCTGCAGGCGTACTCTCTAAGTAACAGTAGATGGTTATCGAGTCGCGTCGCGGCTGGACATTGGCCCAGTTGAGTTCTGACCTGTCGACTATCAGCCCTAGAAGATTTCACCAAACGTGACCTACTGCACCTATTGAAGGAGCCAGTCTGCCAGTGTTTCCCGATCAAGTCAGCACTGAACGACAAGCGTCAACTCTATCAAGGACAAAGATATCCGATCGCCACGGCCCATCTCGCCTACCACAGCAAACTAGACTCGCAAGTGTGGAAGATCCTCTGGATCTCGAGATGCATGACCGCTACACATTATCACAAAGTTCAAACAATCTACGGAAATACCAAGCCGGAAAAAAGGTCAGAGCATTCTGTAGAGGTACAGTATGCTGCCTGTACGCTCCAGTTGATGATGAAAATCAAGAACACGGACCCGGACAACCCCTATCTGCCCGATACCTGAGACTCACTTCCCCCACACGAATGCAGATGCGTATGGAGTATATATGTACGCATTGAGGCCGTGCCCTTTGACCTGTATCTATCTTCACGAAGATCTCAACCTGGGGTGCCTGCGGCTCGGAGCGGCCAATGAGTGAGTGTCCCGCATTTCGTGGATTGTAATCAAGTTGAGAAGCGGACGGCATGAGTTTGCGACGAGCAATGACGGCTTCGGATACGCCTCCAGATGGCACGACCGTTAAAAGGCATATATATTCCTAAGAACTGGCAGCACATGGAATCATGCAGACAAAGTAAGTATGTGATATTCCCGGCTCGGGCTTTGGTCGCAATGTACTTCGCCATTCCGCCCCGGAGATGCAGCGGGATATGATGCATATGTGCAACTCACCTGTGGGTGCTTATTCATATATGACGTCAAAACCACGGAAATACGCAAGATTCCAAATCGGCAATACTGATACAACAACATTTTAGGAAGACGACTTATCGATCAATTTTATCATAGAGTTCATAGACAGATCCATTTTAGAAATCAACTAAATCTTTAACTAGAATATCAAAAATGTTCAATTTACAGAGCCTCAATCCCTTTGCTCCGACCGTGAAGGAGTCCGCCGTCATATCGGAGCTGCGGGTCTACCCGATCAAGTCGTGCCGCGGGTTCACGGTGCGCTCCAGCCGCGTGACCAGGCAGGGGCTCGACCTCGACAGGAACTGGATGTTCGTCAGCGCCAAGGACGGCAAGAACAAATTCGTCACCATCCGCGAGTACTCGGAGCTCACGCTGATCGACACGGCCCTGGCGAGCGGTCTTGATGGCGACCATGATTCGGAACATCCGGAGGACGACGACGAGGACCTCCAGCTGGTCATCAGCATCCGGAACCAGCCCGAGAAGCGCGTCGTGATCCCGGCGCGGCCGACGCGGGCGTGGCTCGAGGCGCACACGCGGTGCGAGGCCGTCGAGATCTGGGGCGCCCCGACCGACGGCTGGGTGTACGGGGACGAGGTCAGCGCGCTGGTGTGCCGGGAGCTGCACCAGGACGTGCGGCTGGTCTACAAGGGCCCGACGCCGCGCGTGCTGGCCGGCAACGGCGCCCCCGGCCTGCTCGGCCGCGAGGAGTCGACCAACTTTCCCGACGTCCTGCCGCTGCTCATCGCCAACGAGGCCTCGCTGCGCGAGCTCAACGGCCGCCTGCGCGCCAAGGGCCACGGCGACATCACCATCGAGCGCTTCCGGCCCAACATTGTGGTGCGCGGCGACGTCGCCTGGAGCGAGGACGACTGGAAGCAGGTCCGCATCGTCAACGGCCCGCCGCCCTCGGGTGCCCTGGTCGTCTCGGGCCCGTCGACCGTCGACATTGATGTCTCGGCGCACTGCGCCAGGTGTCAGGTGCCCAATGTGAATCCAGACACTGCCGAGAAGAACGCCCACGAGCCATGGGACACACTCGTCAGCTATAGACGTATCGACGAGGGCATCAAGTGGAAGCCTTGCTTTGGCATGCTGAGCTGTCCGAGGAACGAGGGCGATGTGAGAGTGGGTATGAAAATGGAAGTTATTGAGACGACCAAGAATCATGTATATGTAAAAGGCTTCTAGATACCAATTATACACTATTGTCCATCCACGCGCCATTGCCTAAGTATATCTCCCGTTACCACTGCTTAGACTACATATCGGCTTCGCTTCTGACTCGTAGCACTGGGCTGTGGGAAATTCTCAATCGTCAGATCCGATCCTGTCCACGTAAACTGATAACTCGCTTTGGCATCGAGGTCGACAAAGAGCTCAAACGTTCCCGGATATAGCACCCTGTTGCCTTGCTCATCGACGCGTGTCAGGCGATCTAGAGTCACCTCGAGGCTCGTGCTGGCCGTGCCACCGGGTTCGACGCCCTTGACACGGTCGTACGCCGCCAGTATCTTGCTTGGTCTGGGTGTCGGTCCAGCCGTGGAATTGGCAAAGAGAAGAACAACAAAATCCGACGTCGCATTTCCTGTATTCTCGACAGACAACGGCAACTCTAGGACTGGCAGATTGAGGGTGCTAAGCCAATCCGTCGTGTTAGTCTGTGATGGTGTGTCGTCAATGTCTTGTCCCGCCTGAAAGCCGTTTAGCCACGTTGGCTCACCGGCTATTTCCACCGCGAACTCGGTGTAGTGCAGTCCATACCCAAAGGGAACTGGAGTTTCGCCTTCGTACCACATGTGCGTTCGTCCAAGGTTGGAATTTCCCGACGTTGGTCGAAGATCCATGTCTGTCGGCGGGACTTGGCTGGTAAAAGACGCCGGGTACTGGGTGACGGGTAAACGGCCGGCGGGAGCGACATTACCAAAGAGGATATCAAGGATGGCACTTCCGCCAGACTGGCCCGGGTATCCTCCCCATAGCAGTGCATTGACTGAACTGTTCGTAAGCAGCTCGGTATCGTCAACCTGTCCGCCTCCAAACTGGACAATGACAAGCGGCTTTCCAAGGGCGGAGAGACTTCGGATCAAGTCAAGCTGCGATGCTGGCCATACGATATCGGTTCTGTCTAGTGACTCGGCTTCTATGGTATTGTCAATGCCGCCCATGTAGATGATCGTATCTGCAGCAATGGCAACTTGGATGGCTTCCTCCGCTGAGCTATCGCTGCTGCTGATACCAGACCCTAGGACATAGGTATAGTTCACACCCAAAGCAGCGGTGGCGTTCGCAGGTGAAATAAGATATGGGGCTGGACCTGCATAGTTTCCCTGCAACTGTGTTGTCGCTTGCGCCCACGGGCCGATCAAGGCCACCGAGCCGACCTGTTCCAAGGAGAGCGGGAGTGTTCCGTCATTCTTGAGGAGCACCGCGCCCTCTGCAGCGGCCTGGTACGCGAGCGCCTGGGCATCGGGCGTGTTGACGTCGCTCCGGTCGAGGGAGCGAAGAGGCTGGCTTGCGGCCGGATCAAAGAATCCCACGCTGACCAGCGCCGCGTATAGTCTGGTCAGGGGTACATCGACCTCTGCCTCTGTGATGAGAGACTGGTTCCAAGCTTGTTGGTACGCTGTATCGTCTCCAAAACTGCAGTCCACGTCGGTACCTGCTTGTAGCGCCAGTGCCAAGGCGTGCCCAAGATCCGAAGCATAGGCGTGTCCTCCCGAGATATCGTCAATAGCACCGCAGTCAGACGAGACGTAGTGCTCCGGGCTCTCCCATCCCCAATGCTGGCGCAGGATGTCTTCGAGGAGGTACGTATCGGCACAAGCGGGGATGCCGTTGACGGCATTGTAGCTGCACATGACGGCCCCGACCTGCTTGTCGGCCGCGCACGTCTTGAAAGGGGGAAGATAGTACTCGGACAAGTCTTGGAGCGTGATCTCGGCGTTGAAGCTGTGGCGGCTGACCGAGCTCGTCCCTTCGAAGTCGTAGCCTGCGTAATGCTTGCAGGTGGCGATCACTTTCTTCTCGCCAGAGGAACTGTCCTCGAGAGCAGAAAGCAGGGCAGCTACATAGCTCTGGACATGGAAGGGGTCTTCACTAGGCGTCTCTTGACCACGGCCCCAACGGGGGTCTCGGAATGGGTTGATGTTGGGTGTCTGATCGAGTCAGGGTATGCTATACTTCTGATGAGATCTAGTGAGAAAAGGGCTTACATAAAGATCAAGACCAACACGACCGACGTTATCATAGGCACGAGTTTCAGTACTGATGACCTCACCAATGGCCCTGACCAGCTCGTCATCAAATGCAGCGCCGGTAAGAATGGGCTGGGGAAATGAGGTGGCATAACTGTAGTTCTCGCCCGCATCGTTGAAAAAGACACCAGGCGAAGAGGCCAAGCCGTGAAGCCCTTCCGACCACCATCCGTACGGCATGATGCTCAGACGCGGCACTCCTGGGGCTTCCTCGACCAGGTTCGCCAGCTTTTCGTCAATGGTGAGATTGGCAACCAGAGCCGAGGCCCTCTCCTGGGGAGACAGCGAAGTATCGCACACGGCGTTGGAGCATAGAGGGTCACGGGTACAGTCGGGAAAGTAGGTGGGTACTCCTCCATCGACTGGGTTTGTGACCTCCCAAACGTTGACGCTTGCAGTATTGTCAGCGCTTTGAGCCATCTCTTGTCTATTGGAGGTACTCACAAATAAGCTTGGCCGCATGTAGCAGTTGCGTTGCCAGGACATGGGCTGCTGCACGAAGACTCGTCCGCCTGTTCGTTACCGATGCTGTTTCCACAGAAGCACTGGCTGGATTCAATGCTGTCAGCAGCTTCTCATGTCTCATGGTGCAGAGCAAATCATACCTCGTATATTCGACTCCAGCATAAGAGTACCCAGCGCGGCCGCACAAGAAGCCGCAGTTTTCAGGAGAGTTTGAGCTCAGCGTGAAAGACGCACCTGTCAAGGTACGAGGCGTGGTTGGGTCCGTGTAGCAGCCGACGTATTCAATCTCGACAGTGTAGTTTAGAGCTGGGAGACATGCTCGTTTTTCTAGGGCAGCTGACCCTGGCAGAGCAGAGGCGGCAACGACCATAGGTTGTGCCACGAGGCAAAGCGAAGCAGCAAGCGTCAACTTCATCTTGAAATGTTGAGAAGATGTAGCGCATGAATGATGTTGATGTTCACGTCATCAACAATGCGATCAGCCTCCAATACTTATACTCAAAGTCTTTACTCTGTTGATTTTCATCGCGACTTGATATTGATGTCGTTCTCACTTATTAATTAGGAGAATATACAAGGCTCAATTCAGCGAATTGAATAAGTCAATTTTCTCGCTTATGCCTGGCAACAATTTAAACTTTAGGCTAAATAGAAAAGTCTCATGGCATTGGTGCGCTTTTCTTTGAGGCTCGTGTAGAGGTGTTCTGGAGTGCATGTGGTGTATAGGGTGTGAATAGTCGCAGACGGCGACCTACCAAAGCGGTATACACCACGAGTTAGAATTCCATTTTGAAGGCTCATATTGAAAAATGTGTACAGATGATGCCGATCGGAGTTCTGTTCACACAAGAAGCGCGATCTTTTGACGCGGTGATATCAGAGAATATGCCATGGTGATGAGATATTCCTCCAATGGAACGACTGAGGCGCAACATTGTACGTTGTACGAAATGTTCCGTGATCTCCAATTGCAAGAGCCGTACAGATGTGTGGCGAAAACACTACTAAACGAACTTGACAATTCATACGCCCAAATGTGCCATGTACGTTGTTAATACGGCCAAAAGTCAGGACAAGCACCATCATACGAGACCTTTCACAATAATTTCAAACATGTTTGCTCGAGTCTCGCTGTGAAGTCTATCGAGCATTGCCAAAGTATCCCACGTAATCGTATAAGAAGCTCTCCACGCCTTGAACGATACACGAGGTATGTCTACAATGCCAAGCCAAGGGTGCATAGCGAAACAAGTATAACCTTTTACTTCTGCTTCATTATAAAGTCATTGGATGGTTATGATTCGTTCAAACCTAGAATAATGATCATACGCAAGGGGCAATGCACGTCACCGACTCACCGTTTGGCTTTTGCATTTAGCCTAAATGCGACCCCGAGATCTCCCCACACTCCCGGCCATGACATCTGAACCGGGTTTTCGGCGCCGCCATTTATTGTCAACATTCAGCACTCCTCCGGTTCATGCAGAAACATGCTGCCGAGGGAGGCTTCGTGTCGCATTGTGACTGCAGGAACGCCTCCAGCGACGATGATCGCGGCTCTTTCCGGAGTTCTGCCTTGCACAAATTATAGAAGAGCCTTACGAGCACGAAAGAGGTATTTCGAGCCGCTTTGCGAATTATAGGCTGTTGATTCGTCATCAAGTATGCGTGAATCCTTTGCGGCTCGATTAGCTTTGGCACCGCAATTACGATAGAGATATTTCAAGTCGAGTTTGCGGCAGCAACTATTGGGATGTATGTCAAGACGACAAGTGTCGTTAAATCCAAGCCGGATCAGAACCCCGTATATTTTCTTTCCTAAGATATTATCTGGCAACTCTATATCTACAAAGTCAATCTTGTTGCCTCCACTACGAAGAGCAACACAATCTCATCGCCGACGATTCCTTGGGACACATGAATGGAATGTAATCCACCATCTATTCATGACTTGTAACCAGCTTATTGAATAGCCATCAAACTCGTACTCTGTCCCGTGATCTACCTGAATGCAGCACCGACTCACAGGCATCGAGAGCACCTCGAGAGACCTACCCAGGCAGCCTGGGCATCTGCTTGAATAATTGCAGTTTCGAGTTATTGTGTAGTTGTCCAAGCAACCATTGCAAACGCCGTCGTCCCCCACGTTGCCGCCCCAAGTACCTTACCAGGCGGTCACCCAAAAAGCACCTACTTAAGTTCCAAAAAGACAAGAAATTCCCAATCACCCAACAAAGGGAGGCTGGCCACCTCCCGGCGTTGGGTGCGGTGGCAGAATGGTAGGCGCGGACGGTCGGCAGGGAGTCGTCGCATTCTGGTCACCGGCAGAGTAGGGCGCGGGTTCAATCCCCGGAAGATCCGAACTGTTTTGTTTTTTTGGACCACGACTGATTTTATATTTTTGCTCGCCAGACTTTCGCTCCGATGTAGTTTTCACATTCCGGCTGGGTAAGATGCTGTGATAACGCATACTGCATGCACATCACAGCAAGTCGTCACAAACTAGATGGTTATATTCCAACAGTAAGTATTTTATCCTGAATATTTAGAGGCTCCTGAATTTTGGCTTGTGTAGTGACACCAAGCATTCCTGCTGCACTGCATCCCATGACAAAGTATTGGAAGCGCTCAATATTTCACATAACATCAACGTTTCTTTTCCCCGACACATGACAAGTGTGACAGTCTCGGGGTTCATATAATGGAATCTATTTCCCCCACGGTAAGATCTGACAACTGAGCACATCGAATCACGAACCCGCACCCCTAAGCCTTTTATCCTCTCGCCCATAAGATCTTCAATTTCCCGGCGGCACCATTCTCCACTGCATATTGAACCCATAACACCTCGTCGACCCCGTCGCCCCGAAACTCCCACTCTGGCTCACGGAGATACCCGAGGCCATAAACGTCGCCATATCCATCGACGTGATGCGGACGGGATCATCCGAGTCCTGCGGATCGCTAATGTCGACCTCGAAGCGGCAGCCGCTGTTCGAAACGACGGCGTGCCACGTGTTCTGCTGGAACGTCGTGAGGACGTAGTCCACGTCGCCGCCGGCCGCGAGGGCGGCGCACGACGCCGCCCACCCGTCGGGCTTGCTGGTTAGGGTGAGGGTCTGCGCCGTGCTGGCGTCGCACATGGGCGACGTCGCCCCCGAGAGCGCCCAGCCGCAGCACCCGCCGTCGCAGCTGATGGCGCCGACGGCGTCGATGAAGGTGCAGGCCGGGCCGGAGGTAGACCGCGAGAGGAGGAGAGGTGTGGCGGAGCAGAGGGCTGCGAGTTGCACCACGGCCAGGGAAATGGTCGAAGAGATGTACATGATTTCTTCTGTCTTGTGTGTCGTCCGAAGTCGCGAAAAGTGATACTTTTTCTATCCGTGCTGAGGGTTGAGCGGATGGTATTCCGAAGACCAGGGGTGCAGCAGTCGTATCTTATAAGCAAAGGACCAGCAAGAAGTGATTCGGCTCATAGCATAGTCTCAGCTCATACACATTCCCATTTCAGATTGGTAAGTGATTCCACAAGACCCCCCGTGACCCGACGACCCGACCGCCATTCGCTCCGCTGCACGGGATAAGCATCACATCACCGACAACAATAACGGGAGACACTTTGTGAGGATTGCTTCCTTCCTTCCTTACTCGCAACTAAGCTAGAAAGTGTGACGAGAGTGCCGGGCCATTTTATTCATCACGACCAATGAGGTCGTGTAGTGCCAGGACCGAGTGTCGAGACCTGGGCGGTTAATTTCCCCCCTGCTGACCAATGGCGGTGCCGCATCACCAACCGGATTGCCCAATCAGGAGAGGTGACGTGAGATCTCGAATCGGTCCCCTTTCCTTTTGAGAAAAAAGACAGGCTGATCATGAACCATATAACAGCCCCGGATGGCCGATTTCGCCGAATTTGTTCAAGTGCCGACTGTATCCCAGGGCGGACCCTGGTGACACAAGTTCGTGCATGATGTCGGTCTGGCATATCCGTCTCCTTGGCATGTGCATCACATCGCTTGCTTTTCGGTAAACTACCGTGTACGTCCGAGTCTGGATGGCATTACTTCTTAGGACAACGCGAGCATAACAATTCTTTTCCAGAATAATTCCATCCCTCGGAACTGCTGGAATGCCAAGTCGCGTTGTCGCATAACGGAACCGTCTACACGAGCATAAGCCACGCGACGCCTTCGAAGCCATGAAAGCCGCCAGGATTTATCAAGCGGTGCGGTGAACGCCCCGTATTCTGTCAGCTGAACATGATCATATAATCTGGTCGACCAATGTTGTGCTGGTTTCAGTGTCTTGGGCACAGCAGCTCTCGACACGCCTCAGCCGCTCTTCCACGCTCTAGCTGTACCGGGGACGATCTGATGATGGTATGAGCCAAAGTAAAGCCCTGATGGTGTCAGTCATGTCCTCCTCGCGATATCAATAAGGCGCGTCAAATATCTTAGAGCTTCGACTTGATGATTCTTGTAGCTCGCTGCCAATGCAGGATACTACAGCACGCCACGAACAGTGACTTTGCTCCATGCATTCATTACAGGAGAAGTAAAGGGAACATCATGCCGCATTCCAGAGTTGATAATATTATTCTCTGTTGTTGCGCCAGGGGCGCCTTTGAATTTATACACGCTCCCGCCCACTGTACAATGGCAGTGACGATTTGAGTATTCCATACCTCATCAAACAGTCCATCCTTGTCTCATGACCCGTACTCCACATTTTCGCTGCATAACCATGTTGACATTATCTACAAGTTCTGATCATATCGCATTGCTTCATCGAGCAAAGACTTTCACCGTGCCGTCGCCGCCGGAGCTGACGACCCAACGGCCATCGCTGCTCCAGACCACGGAACAGACGCCTTCGCCCCTCATGATGCGGTGCGTTGTGATCTCCTGAGTGCAGCTACGCTTCTCAAGGCTCCAGAATCGAAGACTGGCGTCGTGGCCAGCCGAAACCAACTCTCTTCCGTCAGGGGACAGTGAGAGAGCCGAAATAGCGGCAGGGTGGGCAAGCATGTTGTATGTACATTGACCTAGCAAAGAGTGAGCAATCTCGTTTTGTGACGGGATCATCGTGTCTGTGAACTTACCACTGTTCGCATCGAAGAAACGGACATAGCGATCCTCATGACCGCTAATAATTACACCTTCGATGCCACTTCCCGCTCCAAGACCGCCACCCGTGGGCCCTGCTCCTCCTGACGGAGCAGCGGCGTCCTCGTCACCCAGTCCCGGGCCTGAACTCTGCTCAAGGCCGGCGGTTGTAGCGACGACGGCATTGACACTAGTTTCTGGTGTCCCGTCAAAGGTTTCCAAGCTGGCCATTGTGCCAATCTCCTCGCCGCTCTTTGTGTCGTAAATGATAATAGCTGCATCTGAATAAGATACTACAAATGCCTCGCCGTTGCTTGATAGTGGAGTGATGCACGTTGGACTGGCCTTGGATCCATTGGCGCGCTTGATATCGTGGACAAGCGTAGAATGGCAAGGTGTGTTGGAAGTCATGCTAGGCTGAGGCGTGTTGGGGAACTGCGAGCCCGAGCTCATCGAGTTGCCACGGCCTCGGCTTCCCGTGGCGCGACGACCAGTAGAGGGCTGCGGCGATGTCAGCTGCGGTGGGGCGCTAACCGACCAGACCTTGACAGCACCATCTGCAGAGCCGGAAGCAAGCAGGATGCGGTCCGGACTGCCATATGAGCTGGATTGGCCAAACACGGCACCAAGCGTCGCAGGCAGTACGCAGACAGCCCAGACAGCATCCGTGTGGCCATCAATGGTTGCCTTGGGGTCGACGCGGCCACGCTCCCACACTCGGATCGAGGCATCCTGACCACCGGAGAAGATCCAGCCGTCGCCCTGTGCCCTTCCGCCAGTGGAGAAATTTGGCGAAGGTGACCAGGACGTAAGACATAGAACAGCGCCATCATGGCCTCGATGCGTGAAGTCTGCCGGCACATCCAGATCTGATGTGCTTGTGCCCATGTGAGCTGGGTTCTCCCGTGGAATGTGGAAGCGCTTGACAAGACCGTCATCACCTGCTGTGCAAATCTCTGGTTCCCCAGGGCTGCCGCCGCCCGAGAATATCACCGTTCGGACCGTGTTGAGGTGACCGCGTAGGCCGTATCGAAGCTTAAAGTTGCCAGTATCTGATTTATGTGAGAGGGAGTTCAGGGACAGTTCCTGGTCCAGGCTACGCCTGCGCGACAAGGAAGTCTTTCTCCTGTGCGAGCTTGCATTTTTGTTGGGCGACTTGGGCGGATTCTCCGCAGCCGGGAACACATCTGTATCGGGGCGATGCGAAGACAGGTTCTGAAGTGGCTGTGAAGATGCGGCTTCAGGGAAAGTTCCCTCGCCAAAGTCCCAGCCGTCAGCCTCACCAAGACTGCGTTTCTCAGTCTCCTCAACCGTGTTCTGTCGCAGGTATTCATTGCTGTGGTTGTTCTTGATTGGGACATCGTCGCGACTTGTGATGGCAACTCCCACTGGAGCTTGCCAGTCCGGGTTGGTGTTGTTGTACGTGGCAGGAGGATTCTCGTTGGCGCGAACCATGGGCGCAGATTGCAATTCTTGGACGTTTTGTCGGGCAAGGTTTGGAATATGGGGTTGCTGCATGGGCGGAGCATGATTCGGCTGAGCTCGCGGGCCGGGGTCTTTGACGTGGTTCTGATTCAGATGCAGTGCTCGGAAGGCTGCATCGAGGGGCTGCATGCCTCCAGGTACACCATATTCGCCTTCGCGCATGTCCTCCAGCATTGGTAGCGGAGGGGAGTCTCTCGGCGGAATCGGGTTCGCGGGGGTTATCATGAGGTACATGAACTCGTTCTGGCATTGGTCCAAGAAGGTTCTCAATTGTTCGCGGTCTTCTTCCTCCTGCCCACGATCTCCGATCATGCCTTCGAGGCCGGCGATTTGTTCCTTGGGTTTCTCATTGGAGGCTAGTCTCTTGTCAGTGACACTCGGCGAAGAGCAAAGCAAGAGTAAACTTACACTGCAGCTTCTCTGCAATCATGGCTGCTCGATCGACCTTGGGAGGCTGTTTTACGGCATGCTCGTCTGCTGATCCGGCATCGGACCCATGTGACGTGTGACCGGTCTGTGTAGTCTGGTCCTTGACCTTCTTCTCCAAGATCCCAACATATCTTCTCAAAGCTTTCTGGGTTGCGTCGGCTCTTCTAGCTGAGCCTTCGAGCGCAGCAATGCGAGCCTTCATCTCCTGGCGCTCAATCTCCCAAGCGTTTCTGTCGCGCTCGTGCCGATGCCACTCGGTCTGGAGGAAGCGCATAACACCCTGTAGTGTATACTCGGTGGCGTGAGGTTGGTTGACACCATTGGCAACCATGCCACCGAGCTCTTGACCGCCAAGATTGCCAGCACCCACGTTGCCGGCACCCATCGCAGAGACCTGTTGCCAGCTCATAGCTGCGAACCTGACTCTGTTACTGGTAAATGGCTGTTCTTGGTGCCCGAAGGACGGTATTCAACCTTCTCTCCCGTCTTCACCGTTGAGTTGCGATGGTGAGTCGGTTCGACATGCGCGTCTGTTGGGTTTGGACGGTTGAAACCTTGGGCAATGCTGGAGCCGCGTGCGCAATCAATTGAATTCGCAGTCGGCCGTTGGGAGCTTGTTTGTGTACCGGGAGCTTGATTCGGGTAGCTGTGCTGCGATTCGATCGGCTTCGTTGTGCAGGCGGTGACAGTCGAAAGTAATAAATTATTAAAGAATGGCCGCGGTGGCTGAGAAGGATGAAAGTTGGAAATTGCTCGGCAACGTCTACTTTTCTTGGCTTGGCGGCAAATAGGATCGCAGGGTTGTGTACCGACGTCGTGTCTATCAAAGCGCAGAAGAAAGAAGAATGCAACAGCAGAAGTTGGTGAAGGATAGACAGCGAAGGAGAAATGCCACCTTTTTTTTTCCCCGACTATGACGGACGCAGTGTTGATCGATCCTCCTTCGATGGTGGTGGATTCCCCGAGACGTTCGTGGCTTTCGCGGACCTTTGACGATGGACCGACCAGACTGACTGAGTGGACGTGACGACTTAAGCTCCAAATGGATGATTTGGCGCCAAATGAGCAGGAGCCAATGAGAGGGATGCACGAACAGCGAGGCTATCACCTCAGGCATCAACTTTGACCTCGAGCAGACTCAGGGGGGGATGAGAGGGAAGCTTGGACCTGCGTCGCTGATTGTCTGCAAGGCAAAAACTGGAGCATGGGTGCAGCTGGGGACGAGCTGCTGGGCACGGGCCGTTTTGGCTTCGCTCAACGGGGTCTCAACGGGCACTGCGGGCACCTGTTGGACCTGTTTGCCTGTCCAGTGGCAGCATTTTGCCATTTGTCACCCGGCAGTGCGCCGCGGCTGGAGACGCACCGGGGCGACGGTTAATCCGCGCATCCCAGGCCAATGAATAGCTTCATATTGTGTTTGACCAGAGGCGAACAATCCAGCCATATGTAGAGCGTCATAGAAAATCGATGTAAAATCATCGCAAAAGCTCAGAAGTTGCTGCATATTACGAGCATATCAATAAATTATTCCTGCCTATACTCGCACCTTGAACCTGTGCAATTCCCCGTCTGCAACGGAGTCCAAGACGTGAGGTCAAAGGTGTGGAGCCCCGCCCGGCCAATCAGATCCGTTTTGATCATAATCGCCAATTGGGAGCCGCCACTACTATTCCCGAACCCAGCACTTTCTCGTCGTCGAAAGAGAGACGTCAACACTCTACAGAGCTCTCAATCGGCCGCCACAGCCTCTGCTGCTGCCCTTTCTCCCCTCTACATCGTTTGATTCCGTCGGGACGACACGATGCTGCGACACTCTCTGGCTCGTTCGGCTTGGCGGTCCAGCAGGCATGCCGCCAATGCCACGAGAGCCTTTTCCGCGACTGCTCAGCGGCCCGCCGAGGTTGAGCTGACCATTGGTTCGTTGGCATCTGGAAGCCTGTGTCGTGATGATGGCTGACAAGTTCTGTAGATGGAAAGAAGGTCTCGATCGAAGGTACGGCGTCGCGGAGGACCCCGGGGTGATGATGTCGCTGACCGAGATACAGCTGGTTCCGCCTTGATTCAGGCTTGTGAGAAGGCAGGATCAACAGTCCCAAGGTATTTATCACTCGAATTCGCGTTGCAATGGGTCACAAGCTAATCGGTCACGTCTAGATACTGTTACCATGAGTACGATCCCATACTATTCCGACTCCGACACGACCACGAACAAGCGCGCTGACAAATGGCTCAGGAAACTAATGATTGCTGGTAACTGCCGTATGTGCCTGGTTGAGGTTGAGAGAGCACCCAAGCCCGTGGCATCATGCGCATGGCCCGTCCAGCCCGGTATGGTCGTCAAGACCAACTCTCCGCTCACCCACAAGGCCCGCGAGGGTGTCATGGAGTTCTTATTAGCAAACCACCCCCTCGACTGCCCTATCTGCGACCAGGGTGGTGAGTGTGATCTTCAGGACCAGTCGATGCGATACGGCGGTGACAGAGGACGATTCCACGAGGTTGGCGGCAAGCGTGCCGTGGAGGACAAGAACATTGGACCCCTCATCAAGACCTCGATGAACAGGTGCATTCACTGCACCAGGTGTATCCGATTCGCCAACGACGTTGCTGGTGCCCCCGAGATGGGTTCTTTCGGACGTGGAAACGACATTCAAATCGGTACCTACCTGGAGAAGAACCTCGACTCCGAGATGTCCGGAAACGTCATCGACCTCTGCCCCGTTGGTGCTCTTACTTCCAAGCCCTACGCATTCCGTGCCCGACCTTGGGAGCTGAAGAAGACCGAGTCTATTGATGTCCACGACGCTCTCGGATCCGCCATTCGCGTCGACTCGCGAGGTCTCGAAGTCATGCGCGTGATTCCCCGCCTGAACGACGACGTCAACGAGGAGTGGATCAACGACAAGACCCGATTCGCCTGCGATGGTCTCAAGACCCAGAGACTCACCATGCCCTTGGTTCGCCGTGACGGCAAGTTCGAGCCTGCTTCGTGGGAGCAGGCCCTGAACGATATCTCGGTTGCTTACCGTGCTCTGCAGCCCGGTGAGAACGAGTTCAAGGCTATCGCCGGTGCCTTGACCGAGGTCGAGTCTCTGGTCGTCATGAAGGATCTGGCCAACAAGCTGGGCTCTGACAACTTGACCATTGATGTGCCCGCTGGCAAGGGCCCTGTTCCTCACGGTATTGATGTGCGGTCCAACTACCTCTTCAACTCCCTTATCTGGGGTGTCGAGGACGTGGACGCTCTCCTCCTGGTTGGCACCAACCCCCGCCACGAGGCTGCCGGTCTGAACTCTCGTATCCGCAAGCAATGGCTCCGCTCTGACCTTGAGGTTGGTGTTGTCGGTGAGCAGTTCGACTCGACCTTTGAGGTCGAGCACCTCGGTGCCGACTTCGCCGCCCTCAAGAAGGCCCTCGCCGGTCCCTTCGGCAAGAAGCTCCAGGCCGCCAAGAAGCCCATGATTGTCGTTGGCTCTGGTGTCACTGACCACCCCGATGCCAAGGCTTTCTTCGAGCTCATCGGTGGTTTCGTCGACAAGAACGCCGCCAACTTCCTGACCCCCGAGCACAACGGATACAACGTCCTACAAAGAGAGGCTTCCCGCGCTGGTGCTTTCGAGGTCGGCTTCATTCCTCCCTCCGCCGCTGTCGCCGAGACCAAGCCCAAGTTCGTCTGGCTGCTCGGTGCCGATGAGTTCAGCGAGGCCGACATCCCCAAGGATGCCTTTGTTGTGTACCAGGGTCACCACGGTGACAAGGGTGCTCAGATCGCCGACGTTGTCCTGCCTGGTGCCGCATACACCGAGAAGGCTGGAACCTACGTCAACACCGAGGGACGTGTTCAGATGACCCGCGCTGCTACATCGTTACCCGGTGCCGCCAGAACCGATTGGAAGATCATCCGTGCTGCATCAGAGTTCCTCGGCGTTCCTCTGCCCTACGACGATGTCGCCATGGTCCGGGACAGAGCCGCAGAGATCAGCCCGGCGCTCACAGTCTACGACGTCGTCGAGCCCACTTCCCTGAAGCAGCTCAGCAAGGTGCAGTTGGTTGACCAGAACAAGGGCGCGAAGTCCACTGGTGAGCCCCTGAAGAAGGTTATTGAGGATTTCTATTTCACAGATGTTATCTCTAGAAGGTCAGTTGATCCCCACTCGAACCAGTATTTTGTGGATTCGTGCTAACATTTGTCATTAGCTCGCCAACGATGGCAAGATGCTCGGTCGCAAAGGCCACGGGCAACCCCAAGACGGATCTCATGGCACCAGGTATGACCGAGGACAAGCCTACGGGCCAGGTCGCCTACGGTGTATGAGAAAGCAACAAGTTTAGAGAAAGCAGCGGATGAAAAGAGGAGTATTCACATGCGATATTGAGCCTGAATTTTGCATTTCCTTTGTTGTCAAAGGCTACACTCGCATTTGTATGTAATGTACATATAGGATGGGTCCGGCGTAGTAGAGAAGAGAAAGTACATAAATGTTTCAAGTCTGATATGCTCTTGTGAAGTAAATGGAATGAGTCTCTTGATTTGTCTTCCAGGTGGTCCTTCGTTCCGGTGTGTCTATGGCATCCTCTGGTGTCGGGCCGATTTCCAAAAACCACTCATGTTGAGGTGAAGTCCCCAGAACACCACCCGTCCCAGTCTAGTGTGTGCATCGCATCAACGTCCAGCTTCCAAATCGTGTATGAATCATTCGAGTCTTGAACACATATTCTGCTGAAATCAGAGAACGTTTCTGGGCTCATAAACTGAGAATCTAAATAAGTATTCTTTTGGATTTGAGACGGCCAACCTGAGTTATCTAAGGCCTTGCCCCTGCTTTCTTATCTAATTAATAATGAATCCGGTCATCAGCCGAATTTTGAAACATATCGAAGCCAGTCTTAGCGTAGCAAGTGTGTGGGAGTCTATGCGATATGATTTCAGTTCGATATCGACAAACTTCCTAGCGGTGTAGACTTCAGTTTTCGCCGTTTCGATTCTTTCGGATATCACACAGAACGTGTTGAGCCTCATGTACATCGCAAGTAGCTTAAGATCTCGAGCCCAGCATCGAGGAGCCTGATACATGCTCCGAGTTCGAACCAGCATACTTCATAGACTTATCAGATGGATGTGTGACGTGGTAAGAAGCAGATATAAATGAATCAACTGTGTCGTCTGAAAGTCGTTAGGATCATTGACCGCCGTCGAAAGTGATGGCCATTGACAGTTAGGTCAACACAACCCGCGGGCGGCAGATAGTCAGTCATATTGTATTAAGATTAGTGCTTCTTGTCTATACATGTTGACTATTTTAGGACTAATCATGGGATTGCTACCTCTCCCCAGTCATCTCCTTACCCCCTTGCGATTTCATCATTTTTCTTTTCCTCCTTCCCAAATTCAGGCTCTTGACTTGCTGACTAATATGTCCATTTTACTCTTTCCCAGCTGTCGAGGTGACATCATCTCCAATGTGCTTACCATGCCCTCCGCAAGGATTAACTTTGCAGTGAAGACATCCAGCGGACAGGGGCATGAGAATCTGGCATTCCCTCCCCGCGGTTCCCTTTCAAGCATGACAAGTGCTTCGACAGCCTGAATACATATTGGGCAAGGGCTCCCTCATGGCGGCTTCATGCTTGGTGGAAGGATAGCATCGTTGTACAGAGTACTATCATATCGCCTTTGCGAAGGCAAAAATTGCAATGAAAGGAAATGTCCCGTCGGCTCATTGGTTCATTACTCCCGAAAGGCTGGGGGGGACTTCGTGAGTCACCGTGTACTATCTGAGTACAAGTTTCTTATGGGTTGAGCCCTTCGTGGGGTTTAAAATTGCTGTGAAGTGATGTCAACTGGAATCCAATCCGATTCGACACTACAACTCCTGTCAACCACTCCCTCACTGGCAGTGTAATAGCGCAGAATATGGGCCAAGAACTGTCCAAGCGGAATAGTAGTTAGAGGGACTGCAGAAGTAATGACGCTTGGACACTCGGGTATACTCATTTTGATGATATATTCCTGTGTATTCCTTCAGGCGATTTGAAGACCTGATAAGCAACTTTGTTGCACCAAAGTATCGTGATCATTCGGGAACGTGCCCACATTATAATAGACCTATGAACTACAGCTGCATTGGAGCGCCCTCTTCGCCTTGGGTACCTCTGTAATCCATCTGATCTCCTCCTCCTTGTCGCCCTTGTAATCAACTCCGTCAAGAGTTCTACCGGCCCAGCTGTCCTCGAAGGGGTGCTGCGCGATCCACGTGATACGATCGAGCACTTCCCTCTCGCCGTCCTTCTCAACCCTCTTGATCACCTCGTCCAGAATCCAGCCGCGGGCGATGAAGCTCGGGTTGACCTTCTTCATGGCCGCCCTCCTCTCCTCGTCTGCGGCCTCGGACTCGCCCCAGTCCTCGATGGCGCGCTCCCGCCACTTGCCCAGCCACTCGCCGACGCGTTTCCGGCCCTCCTCCTCGCTGGGCGTCGGCGCGCTCGTGCCGTCCTTGTAGAAGAAGACGCCGGCCTTGACCTCCCGGCTCTCCTGGGTATCCAGGTGCGCCACCTTGAGGCCGCTCAGCCGCCGGAAGAACAGGTTGAAGTCGAGCTCGAGCGCCTCCATCGTGTCCAGCAGCGAGGAGAACAGGACGTCGAAGTCGCTGTCCTTGAAGTTCTTCAGGCCGAGGCGGGCCGTCATGAGGCGCTTGTACTCTGACAGGAAGACGTGCTTGTACTCCTCGCCGACCTGCATGATGACCTTTTCGGCGCGCTGCGTGAGCTCTTCGACAAAGTCCTCCTCGATGCCCTTCTCGACAAAGGTAGGGTCGTCTACTTTGGGACCGGCGCCAATGAGCTCCCCGAGCGACTCGCCCAGCCGCACGAGATTCCACCAGATGATGGAGGGCTGGTTGCGGTAGCTGTACCGCAGCATATAATCGTCATGGTTTGGCGTATATGCAGGATCAAAGTTGTCCATGAACGCAAACGGGCCAAAGTCTATCGACAGACCAAAGATGGATGTGTTGTCCGTGTTCAAAACGCCATTCATGAAGCCATAAGCCTGCCATTTTGCGACCGTCTCGGCGTTGCGGCGCACGATCTCTCGATACAGCCGCGTGAAGCGGTTTTCGGCGCTTTCACTCGGTCCTTTAATATCGTCTTTTGATACACCCCGCGATGGCTCTGGGGATGCCGAGGCTTTGTCCGGGTCCTCCAGCCTCGCGGGCAGGTTTTCCCAACCACCGAAGACGTCCTCGGCGATATAGGTCGCCAGCTTGCGCACTGTGTCGCGCTCGCCCCTGGAGCGCAGGATATCAAAGTTGCCCAGGCGCAACCAGCTCTGCGCGAACCGGCAGACGATGGCGCCGGGCTCGAGCGTCTCGCGGCGCACGCGCACGTCGGGGGTGAGCACCAGACTCAGGGCGCGCGTGGTGGGGATGCCGAGGGCGTGCAGGGCCTCGGAGACGACGAACTCGCGGATGCTGCTGCGCAGGACGGCCTTGCCGTCGGCGAAGCGCGAGTACGGCGTCAGGCCGGCGCCCTTGAGCTGCAGCTCGTAGCGCGCGCCCGTCTGTTCGTTGGCGGTTTCGAACAGGCTGATCGCCCGCCCGTCGCCCAGCTGGCCCGCCCACTGGCCGAACTGGAACCCGCCGTACAGCTGCGCCCACGGGTAGCCGCCCTCGCCCTTGTCCGCGTCCCAGCCCTGGATCTTGTTGCCGGCGACGGTGCTCAGGAAGTCCGGATCGCTGCGCGCCGTGGCGGCGTCGATGCCGAGGTCCCGGAGCGCTGCGGGGGAGACGGAGAGGAGCTCGGGGTTGGTGGCGCCCTCGGGGCGCACCCAGGTGTAGATGGCATCGCGGACCTGGCGGGGGCCGATCTGTTCGCGGGGGGTCTTGTGCGAGTCGGCGGGCGTTGGGTATTCGGAGTCGTGCGGGAGCTTCGATGTGAAACTCCAGGTCTTGGGAATGTCGTTGATCGACTTGCCCGTCGACGAGGCCCCGTTGGCCTGGGCCGAGGACATTTGCGCAGCCATCTGGGATAGACGTCTACAGGCGCGCAGATTGGTCTGTAGTGGGGGTACTCGCCGCAGTAGTTGACGAGGTAGCATATGGTGTGGTTTGGAAGGAAAGAAAAAGAGAAAGAAAGATTTCAAGTATAAAAGACAATCATGTTAAGATGCAATATCCGTGGTTGGCGCAGGTCGCTGGAATCATTCGTTTTGGGTGTCTTTGCCCGGTAAAATGATTCCTAAGATCGCAGAAACGTCGGCATCACATCACCAACGAAATGGTGGTGGCGATTACAAAAAAGGTACAAAGAGCTCCCCGATTCGGGAAGCTACTGTACCCCGGATAGCCGGTCTCACAGGTCCACATTTGGATGGAATCTTATCAGATGGGCAGATTGATGTGCGATGAATCTGTGTAGATCATAGAGAGACACTGAGACTCTTGAAATTGTCTTGCCTTGAAGCTATTCTGAAGTTAATTCTGGTTGCTCCTTGTGTCGAATGTCTTCGACACGACCGAGCCGATGGCAGCAGTGCCGTCGAAGCCGTCATCGCCGAAAGGGTATGTACATATCCTACAATGTAACGTCATACCACATACCCCGCCAAGATACTCACGCATAGCTGGGGGTCGTCATGCTCTCAGTCGGATTCGGTAATTCACAACTGGAGACGAAGAGTACCATTGGGTGGTCAGCACAGCTGCAGATGGCCTCAATGGCCGGGGAAATGTTTCGTAGGTAGCTTACATATACAATATATTATGACTGACCTCCGCTGCCTCTATAGTCACACTACAATCGCACTTGAATCCGAGTACGGAGTATCGTGACCGAGCCGATACCCAAGCTGAAGTTCCGAACCTGAGTCATTTCCTCCAGTAGTGGGGTATAGCCTCAAGAATATATCCATCGTAAGTGGGAGACATGGCGCAATTGGACAACAAATACCAAGGCCCTGCATAGGTGATTGGTAGGCTTGGGGAATCGTAGGATTCTAGTGTACCAGGAAGCTCATCATCGACTCTCGCTCTCTTCCCGCCCCATGTGCCGATAACGAAGACCGTTCAGTGGGAACCTCTCAAGTCGCAGCGCAGCGTCTCCGCCCCGGACCCGTAACTGAACTTCGACCACCCCTCCGAACGGGGTCTGGCCATCATGCATCGTGCTAAAGAATTTACGCAGCTGAGATCCCTTGCTCTACGCACAGGTGCTGCTACATCTGCATATCGAGCGGCTATCCTATCACCCGTGAACTCTAAGCTGCCGACTATAATAGACAACTCCCGCTCCGCATCATCCGTCCGTTTCCCCAGAATGCCTCTTCGTGCCAAGATCACTGGTTTTAGCACTTCTGCAGCCAATAATACCAGCAATATGAACTCAATCCCTTCCTCGTTCCAGCCGGACGCCTCCGGTGCCGACCCCAAGCAGGGCAGCCATATTCCCTTCCTCAAGCTCAATGATGGCAACCAGATCCCTATGGTAAGTGCTTCATCTGCCAACTCATTGCCATATACTCTGCTTGAATCAAACTCACAATGTCATTCAGTTCGCATATGGTCTCGGAACTGCTCGGTACAAGAGCGCGCCGACCGCCGAGCCGGATGAGGAGATTATCAAGTTGACCGTCATGGCCGTCAAGAACGGCTACTACCACCTCGACGGAGCCGAAGGTATGAAGCTCTGCTCCTTTACATGACACAACATCTGTCTTGCTGACCACAGACCAAAAGTGTACGGCAACGAGGAGGAGCTCGGCGCCGCCATCAAGAAGTGCGGCGCGCCGCGCGAGCAGCTGTACGTGACGACCAAGCTGCACGGCGACAAGAAGCAGGACGTGCAGAAGGCGTTCGACCTGTCCCTGTCCAAGCTCGGGCTCGACTACGTGGACCTGTACCTCGTGCACGCGCCGTTCCTGGCCGACACGCCCGCGGAGCTGCAGGAGGTCTGGCGCCAGGTCGAGGCCATCCGGGACTCGGGCCGGGCCCGGTCCATCGGCGTGTCCAACTTTTTGCAGTCGGACCTCGAGGTCATCCTGAAGACGGCCCACGTGCCCCCGGCCATCAACCAGATCGAGTACCACCCGTACCTGCAGCACGGCGACCTGGTCGAGTTCCACCGCAGGAACCACATCGCCGTCGCGTCGTACGGGCCCCTGACCGCCATCACCAAGGCCAAGGGCGGCCCCGTCGACGCCGTGTACGCCGAGCTAGCCAAGAAGTACGGCGTCACCGAGGCCGACGTCGCCCTCCGCTGGGTCCTGGACCAGGGCATCGTCGCCATCACCACGAGCGCCAACGAGCAGCGCCTGCAGGGCTACCTGAACAAGCTGCCCAGCTTTAAGCTCACGCCCAAGGAGGTCGAGACCATCTCCGAGCTCGGCAAGCAGAAGCACTTTAGGGGTTTCTGGAACGACAAGTTTGCCAAGGACGACCACCGATAAATGTGAAAATAGTAAATGTTGGGTATAACATAGGAAGAAACTTAGCCAGCATCCAATTGCATTAAACTAATCTCAATCCAAACTTTGTTTTCCAGACCTGATATACCAATCCCAGGCATCCGCCATTGCTTGCGCTCAAAGTCTTGTTTCATAACTCGTCATCTGTTTCCGTGTCATCGTTATCTGCTGCCTTGGCTGCGAGGGATTGTTTCCTTGCCTGGACCGGCAGATTTCGTGGTGGTGGTGAGCTCTCAGGCTCATCCTCATCTGTGTCCGAAGCCCGTGCCTCACTCTTTTTCGACTTGGTACTCTTGGACGTCGAAGCTTTGCCCGCTCTGCGAGTCGTGGTAGGTCTGACAGGACTCTTGACCTTTGTCTTTGCCTTTGCCTTGACTACTGGCTGCGGCTCTTCATCTGTGTCGTCAGCTTCACTGGCAGTCGCATCATCTACTTCGTCCTCGGTCGTCTGATGATCTTCTGGGTCGTCGTGATTTTCTGCCTCACTGTCCGACTCGTCTTTGACTTTTGCTGACGAGTCAACGTCCATCTTATCGAAACCATCATCACTGACGTCATCTTCCTGTTCTTCAGTGGCCTTGCGTTTACCATCTCGTGAAGCCTTGGCTTTACGCAAGGTACTTTGACTGGCTCCAACGTTCTGCAGCTTCTCCGGATCAACCTCTGCCGAAGCTAGTAGTCGCTGCTGCTGCCGTATCTTGAGCTTCTTCTCGTTTAGAAGATCTCGAAACTTTTCGAGAAGCTGCCGCTCGTCGTCATCCTTGGCTTTGAGGAGGTCTTCCAGCTGTGCTTTCAGCTCGTTGGCCGTCTTCTCCAGCTCGGCCGCCTTTGCTGTCGCGGCGGCCAGGTCATCGACGACCTTTGCACGATCACCGATGGCTGCCACGCACCAGGCGAAGACTTCTACGTCCTCATCCTCCGTGGAAGCTAATGTGATAGACCCAAGCCGTTGCTACGTGACCAGTCAGTAATGACATCATAGAAAGATGACATATAAGCACTTACGGTGATACCAGAGAAGTTTTTGCGAAACACCAGAGTAGCAATCTTACCAGCCTTGCGCCCCTTGCTGTCTTCTCCTATTTCGACCTTGACCTCGATATCTTTACCGTGCGGGCTCAGAGGCTCGATCAGGCTGGCGATTAGGATCTGCTCCCACTCGTCATCGGTACAGTTGCCAGGGGAGGCTTTCCACTCGTGAGCTCGCCGATGACGTACTATTCATCAAAACCAAAATCAGGGTATGTCAGCCACTGTGTCCCTGACAGCACTCTACAATTTTCAGGGTCTGGACTAATAAAAGAGCTCCACCACGGGAGACGGAAGATGCCACGCGAGGGTTCTCTGAGAGGGCCACCTGGCAAGCCTGGCAAAAGCAGCACGACACGAGTGCCGGGATCCAAGTGCTTGGAATAGAGGCCGCGGTCGATCCTCTGAGCTCGGAGCAGCTCGAAGGGATCGGGAGACATGACAAAAAAAAGTTTACTCACACTTGACTACAAAGACGTTGTCGCCTTCGGTACCCACCAGCTTGAGGTCCAGGGGATTCTTGGACCCTTCGGTGGGAATGATCTGGACCAGGAAGAAATTTTCATTCGTGTCTGAAACGGGAAAGCGGAAGACAGGGTGATCAGTCATGATGGGCTACGCGTCAGGCTCTCAGAGTCCAGAGTCCAGACAACCGCGGCCGGGTGAGCGTACGGGGGCGCAATAGACGGTCGAGGTGAGGTGAGGCGGCTGACAGGCCAGGGCTAGTGCGTGCTGCCGAAGGGTCCGTCACGGTAGCCAGGTAGAGTTTTTCAGATGAACGGGCGGTCGTTTTGCCTAAGAGAGGATAATTTGATCTCTCTTCTCTCTAGGTAGACAATTTCCGGGATCAGTAAATGAAAACTATGTTTCAGCGGTCCTGTAAGATGGTGTATTGATGTGCGGGTGGAGAGGATATAGTCCGGGCTTAATATCGTGTTGATCAACCGTCAGTCGATAGTGGTCATTGGTGGATGGGGTTGGACGGAGCTAGGTTGTAAACAAGGTGAAATTGCACTGTAGCAAAAGCTTGGCAGGGACTCGGGGGAGCAGTGGAACTGGAACTGGAACCTGGCAAGAAGACGGACAGACCACATGCAGGCGCAAGTAGATGATTGCCAGATCGTATGTAAGGTAGGATCGAGAAGAAGAGCATAAACTCTGGGAGATCTGGACGAGAGGATGAAACAATTCGTTCCAGTTATCAGTCGGGCTCTTCCTTGTGGTTGTCACAATTCAGAGTGTGAGGAAAAGTGCCACGGACCGCCGGAATGCTCGTGTGCGCTAGGCAGCTGCAAGGCACCAGTCCCCTACTTCGCCTTAAGAGCTGCCTAAGCACAAGCTAATCGTGAACTAATCAAATGAACTGGAGTTCTGGACAGCAATAGACATGAATTCTCAAGGCGATCAAGGGGTAAAAAGATCGTCGACCTACTTACGCACGCGAGGCACGTATTTTTCAATACTGTGTAGATATGGCACGGCAACCGGAGCAATCCCGCGATCTATCTCCCCTTCGCGTCTCGACTGACTCGATGCTATTCTCGACTTTGCCACAATATCGGAGCCCGGGCATGGAAAAGGGCTTCAGTCAGGGCGAGGGAGCCGGAAAGAAAGGTAAGGCTAGGAGGAATAATACCAACCGCCCGTATTACGAACTGCGCATCTCGTACAGTAACAGGTAGAATCAAGCGAGATGAAGCGACTAGTTCTCGTGTTGATGACATGGGCAGACAGATAGACGTAAGTGTTCCCGAGTCAAGGCCCCCGGATGGAGGAATCTCGCCGGCATTTCCTACAATGGATGGAATGAAGTGAAACATCGGGAAGGAGAGCATTGCTGTCCTTATTGCTTTCCATCTTGTATCCTGAGGTCTGAACGCGTCCAACCGCGTTTGGTTGGCGACGCTGGTGAGAACCGGAGCGAGGGACGTATCCTATTGGTCCTGTTGTTTTCATGCCACGTGAGAAAACGGCCAGACGAATCTTGCTTTTGCCATTTGGGGGAGGGGCACAGTACAGGGCGAACAGGGGGACGACGCACATGCGCAGCGCAACCGTTGGGTGGTAAAATGTGCAGCAGTACCTTACAGTGCTTACAGTGAATTTACAGTGCTTACAGTGCCCGCCCAGCCGCCCGCTGGAGCTGGCCCCCCCAAGCTGCCCCCAAGCTGTCGTTGCCCGCCTCCAGATTGTCCACTGTAGGCCTTGTGGGCGCTCTTGGCCCGAGCGCTGTCCCTACACACAGCGCACTAATTCCAGTGGGCTGGTGCAAGTGGATGCAATGATGCCCACTGTGGAGGCACAAGGATTTCAAAATGGAGGAGCTGACGAAGGACCCCGATCTCCAAGAAAAATGGCCTGTGCACGACCAGCCATCCGGCCACCAAAGCTGCTCTCTTTTCTTACATGCGATTTTTTGAAAGAGCCCCCCCCCAGCCTTCCAGAAGCAAGATCCACGAATAGAACAATCGTCCACCCAACGACTGACCGCTGGTGACCTTTCCTACCGGCCATCTCGATGCGCAGGATTCTGACGAAATAGCAATTCTCTGTCTTGCATCGCCCGCGCTTCCTACCTACTGCCTGGTTTTTGGTTGCTCAACACCAAATTCTTCTAGCACCAAACCTTGATATCCCTCTCCGGCCCTAGGTCTAACCGTAGTCTCGTGTGCTTGTTGTTTCCAAGCAAGCCTCACCTTTCGACGTGCACCACTTCCGGCCCCCAACAATCACCTAGGTTAACCAGCACTACCTACTACGCCAACTCTCGATCGTCACCACCACAAATCCATTGCATCACAGTCGCAGCTCTCGTGCAGCACCACCACCCAACCGAATACCCTCTGGAAGTTCAATCGCAGCGAGGACAGCTCTCGCAATTGCAACAATCACCTACTGCAGGGGCGCAACTAGTACAAAACCGCGCGCGTTTGGACACTCACAGACCCGCGCTCAATCAGCTTTACTCGCGACACTCGGGCGACTGGCCACCAAGGATGCGATTTGGAAACGAACAGGATTGCTGATGTAAATATGGTCCATCGACGCTGACTCGAATTGTCGTGTTGAGTGCTGGGAGTCGTTTCGACGGTGTACGACGTTGCGACGCCCACTCCCGGATTTGTGCCTGTGACGCTCCAAGCAAGCTTCACATGACGACCTTCTCAGCAACCGCGCGATTGACGACGACGACAACAAACAACAAGGAACGAATTCAATTTTTGACAAACACAACACATCAGCAAAGCCAGTCAGCAACTGGCCAATCATATCAGGCAACATGGCCTTACAACTCAAACCAAGGCAAATCGTGGAGGATGAGGTGGAGAACTGGGATGACGACGACTTCATGATCGACAATGATGACCTGTCTTTTCGAAGTGGCTCAACAGCCCACACCACAAGTCGGTCGCACCGACGCGACAGCCACACATCGTTCCGGTCAGACCGGGACTCATTATTTGGAGATGACGACAGGCAGGTCCATTTGGCAGGGGAGGACGAGAAGTCGACCATGGATGCCATCTTTGCTGTTCAGCACGCCGGGATTCCCATCCCACAGAATGTGCCGCCTTCCGCGTTGATGGGTGGTACGATCAAGCGACTGGGCGGCAAAAAAATCAAGAAAGTCATCCACGAAGACTGGGGTGATGATATCGAGCTTCCCAAGGCAGGCACCGCTCTGCGCATCAAGCAGCAGGATCCTTCGCAATTTCCGGAGACTCTGCGTCAAGTTAGCGGCTCTCTCACAAGTCCCCTGAAGTTGATGAAGTCGGCCGTCATTTATAGGTCTCCCGCGAAAGACAATCTGAAGGAGAACATCCCTACGTCATCCCCAGCCTCGACGCTGGATAGATTCCGGGACGACGACGACGACGATGTCTTTGGCGATGGCGGTGAAACCATCAAGGCTCCTCGATTTTCGCAGCCACCCCGACTCCCGCTTGAGTACAAGCCTCTATCCCTCGTCACGCCCCCAACGCCTCGCAAGAAGGAAACAGACGATGATTTCGAGCTCGACCTCGAGTTGCCGTCCAACGGAGAACTCAAGCTTAGTAGCCGGAGAGAAATTCCCAGGACCCCCAGCGCTAGAGAGGATGTCGATTTCGACTGGGGCGAAGGAAGCCTTGGCACTAGATTTGGGGGGACTCGTAGAGAAGGCTTTTCCACTCGAAGTTCGAATGCATCTGCCATGAGCCCAAGTATAGCGAGCTCTATTACTGCCGAAAGCGAGGACGATGCCTTGGATGGGCTGATTCTACCTTTTGGCCCGTTGGATCTCAAGGAGAGGCTGAAACAAACACAGCAGAGCGCATCACCTGAGCGTCCTACCTCCGCCAGCAAACGCCTCGATTCGTACAAGCAAATGCCAGAAACGCCCATCTCAGAGAAGGAAGATGACCTGGATGGTCTCGATTTCGAGGATGGGGATGTCTTCAGCTCGGGCAAGCTGAGCTTACACCGCAATGTCAAGGTGAAGGAAATCCGGCAAACCAGCCCTGCACGACCAAAGACAGCCGTCTCCGTGACCATCTCCAACAAACCGGTCTCTGCGCAGCCGTCGCGTTTGCCACGCCCGGCCGGCATCCACCACGAGCGCTCGCATACTCAGTCATCGTTAGAAACCGTGTCGGAGAGCGGCGGTCCAGTCCCCTATCGTGCGTCTAGGAGGTCGCAGTCCCGACTTGGTGGCCACTCCGCTACCTCATCAACCTCTAGTATAGTCTCTCCAGCTACGCCATCTTCTGCGCCCTCGTTCCAACCCTCGACGCCGAGGAGAAGAGAACTCGGTCAGAAGACCTCACTTGGCGCTCTCAGGAACGACTCGTCGACGACCACCAATGCCCAGCTTCTCCGATTTAAGAGATCGCTGCCAGTGATCAAATCGGGCGAGTCTCCAGTACGACCTGGAAGTTCGCGTTATGAACGCCCTACATCTCTGACTGAGACCCACCGATCACAATTTCAGCAGTCCTTTCGACCGAAGACTCCGGTCGATCGTACCCAAGGAGCACCATCATACCATGGAAGTGCCGCCCAGGCGCGCAAGCCTTTTTTGCCCGCTGGGTCTGGGTCTTCTCAATCACATCATGTGTCTACCAAAAACTCGCGTATGCTTAGAAGGCATGATTCGGACGTCGGACCACAGACACGACCTCTGTCTCGAGCTTTGTCTAGATCGGCGATGCGATCACCAAGTCCTCGCAGGTTTCGACCTGTCGAGAAGGTTGCTTCCGAACCTTGGCAACAGTTGAGCAAACCTCGCCGGGTGAAGCAGTTTGGCGATGGCACTGAGCTGGATGCCTTTGACGATCTGCCGACCTCTTTCCAGGCCGAATCCAAATTCACCAAGCAGCCGGTAGCAGCACGGGATCGCAACACTGTCAGGAATAAGGTGTACGGCAATGCGGTGCCTGATCGCAGCAACACTGCGCCTACTGCCGCTCCTTCGCCTGCCAGAGCTGACAACTTGCCTCACTTCGCTCGAGACACAGCAGCCAGTCGCAAAGCTAGAGAAGTGAGCCTGGCGCAACGTGCACCTCCGACGACGACGGCATCTACAGCTCCTCCGCCAGCCCAGCGGGTGGCTCAACTATCGACAAGGAATCCTCATCTTCCTCATGGCTCTATACGGTCAAAGAAGAGCAGAAAGCCACCTCAGCTCAAACCACACTTGATCACCAACATGAGTTCTGCCAAGGATACTAAAGGTTCGCATTGTTGCACATTTGTTCATTCGCCTCCCGCTAACCAGGAAACAGTTGTCAATGGCATGACATACAATCCTGACACTTGCAAATGGGAGGGCAACGAGACTGCTCTGAACGCGTTCGATGTACAACAAGTCTCTACGCCCACGGCTGGGTCGACATCACCAAACATGACGCGTGACAAGGAGAGCATGACGACACCCCGACCATACTTGATCACCAATATGGGTGCTTCAAATGGTATCAAGCGTGAGGGCAATATGGTCTTTGACCCCGTACACTTTCGCTGGATCGAAGCACCTGGCAGCAACGACGACCCTCTTGCAGGCTTTGATGCTCTCGATGACGAAGATCCTTTCAAGGACATCCCTGATCTAGAAGACAAGGAGCCGGACACCTCTGGCGATAGTGGTCAAGCTCGCGCCAGTGATGTCGGCAGCGAGTGGCTCGTTGGCGAGGAGTTTGACGTCGGACCAGAGTTCATCCGTCGCCAACGAGAAGAAGAAGAAAGATGGCGTAAGAAGTGCGAGAGGTGGATCAACACAGCCGGGCGCGACAATGACGCCTGGCGATGGGCTCTGCGGGATATTGTCCACGGCCCATGAGTCAGACCCGAGTCCGCCCTCTCTGTTTTTGGCCAGCTTGCACGGGGCGCGCAAACATAGCACAAACGACAGACGTCCGGGGAGGGAAAAAAGGACGATATATACATTGTAATCAACGACTAGAGGAAGAGGTTTATCAACTGAGGCATTGGCCTTTACCTCGAGATTACCCTTCCTCTGATTATTAACGACGCGGATGAAGGATCCAAAAAAGAAAACAAGGCAAACAAATGGAGGCTCGGAAAGGCAAAATCATCAAATACCCAATGGTTTTAATGACGATCTGGTTATTGGAATCAAAGCTGAGCTTTCTTGGTTGATGCCAGCTCAGGCGCTTGGACGAATGGTTTTTGGTTTGGAATGGTTTTTTGCATCTGGGGCATCGGCTTCGGGATCATGAAATGAGGGATGACACGACACTTAATGACTTGCAATGCTTTTATGATATCGAACTGTATTTATAGGAGGAAGACGGCCATGCACCATGGTGTAAGATGGACCGACTCTATATATATCTATAAACAGGAACTCTGTTTATTATTGATGCAAATCACACCCATCTCTACCTGTTCCTGTTCTGTGATGATAATCTATCGTGAAAGTTGAAACTTTGTAAGCTCGACGCCAATCTGAAAAGAAGCCTGGCACTGGAGTAAAGTACTCAAGGTGACTGCCTATTCTACGGCATCAACTGCCTGGCGGTGACGCATTTTCCTCCTCACTCGAAGCGACTCCTGAATGCATAAGGAAGGAGGAACTGTGAATACCGACAGACGAGTGACGAATGCTTGCAACATATCAGCTGCACCTTCTTTACGGCGTAACCCGCCTACTCCCCTAGACGTAGGCATGCTTCGACGGCTCTCACCGCCCTGTTCCATCTTCGTCAACAAAACAAGTCAACATTCTTCCTCTCTTGACACCCAAAGAAGATAACCGAACCAAACAATAGTCCAACTTTTCAGCATGGCCACTACTACCGCAAATCAACCTTCCAATATGGCCACCAATGCTGTCAACCAGCCCTACAATAACACGATCAATAATACTATGAATCAACCTTCCAACACGGTCAATAATACTGCTGCTACTGCTGCCAGCCAACCATACAACACGGCCAATAACACGGGACACCAATCTCACCATAGGCCCAGTTCGGCGTCCTATAGCGTGAACAAGCGTCCGGGCTTCTTCCAATGGCTCAAGCTCACCATTCTGGACATCTTGACGTTGGCATTGATTGGCGTCTACGCGCTGTTGGTGTGGCGGCGCGGTCCAGCAACACGGCGAATGTGAGTGCTCATGACGTACCTATTGAAATATCGGTCGCCCTCTCTAGAAGAATAGTCCCTGTCCCTGTTTACTGAGACCGTTGGTCTTGTATACCAGCATTGAAGGCTGACAAGTTGTGACCTAGGTTCCCGACTACCATCAGAGATGGCAACCAGGTCGTCTACCCCCAATTTGCATACCGATATCGGCGGCAGTACGTGTCGTCGCTGCTGGCTGCACTTCTCGCCTTGCTCATCCCCCTTGCCATTATCCTACTCGCACAGTTCAGAATCCGGAGCTTCTGGGACATGAACAACGCAATACTCGGCCTAGGATATGCCATCGTACTGTCATCTGCCTTTCAGGTCACACTCAAGTGGCTGGTCGGCGGACTGCGCCCTAACTTTTACTTCGTCTGCGACCCCCAGCCGAATCAAGGTCCAATAGGCTCAGGATACCAATCATACATGTTTGACAGGGGCACATGCCAAAATCATAACGATAGAGCAGTGGATGATGCCCTTCAGAGCTTCCCGAGCGGCCACACGAGTACCATGTTTGCCGGCATGGTGTTCTTGTTCTTGTATCTCAATGCCAAGCTCAAGGTCTTCTCCAACCACCAACCCTCGCTTTGGAAGCTGGTCCTGCTCTTCCTTCCTCTCCTTGCCGCAACGATTGTCGGAGGCTTGCTCACCGTGGACGAAACTCACAACTGGTATGACGTCGTCGCTGGTGCTATCATTGGCACCATGTTTGCCTTCGCAGCATACCGCATCATGTATGCGGCCATTTGGGACTATCGAATCAACCACATCCCACTGAATCGCCACAAGGGATTTGTCAGAGGTGACGGCGCTGAAGGTTCGGATATGGTGTTTTCGAATCACGCTGGTTGGATGTCGCGCAGCAAGGGGAGGAAACTCCGGCTTCCAGTTCAAGCACCAGCGACCGTCGAACAGAAGGTGTCCAAAGGGAACAGGAAATATATGCCTTGGCGGAGAGCCGGCAGAGCATCGCAAAGTGATGCCGTCATTTAAGGCTGATGAGCACCAAAGCCGTATTGACCCGCCTTGATCCTATGAATCCTAGATCACCACCTCGAGTGTCGAAATAATCCTTTAGCATGGATAATGTCTATCAGATTGATAAGTAATAGAATCATTCAAAGAAGACGAGAGTCTCTACATGGCTGTTTGAACAAAGTCGCGGCGGTTCTCGGCCCTGCAAGCCAAGACGCGCCCCCGCCCAGACGGGAAGGTCGAGGTTCCGCGGCAGGGGGCTTCTCGATCGGTGGCCGGCAGCCGTCCACTCGGAGATGAGACGCTGCCTGTACTGACTGACCTGGAGCCCTTCTCTACTTCTTATTACAAGTAGGTGGTCGCATCGCTCGTGATCACCTCAGATTAGTTTCTCTTGGCATACCCTCTTCAGGCAACATACAACGACCCATTCTGCACCCCTCAGCCGTGCCGCACTTAAGCGCTGTGTGACGGTCGACCATGGAGCGAATATTGCTGGAATGGTGACAGACTACAAAATGCCGTTGTGGGTGCTCCCATCTTTTTCTGCGTTTCTCGCGAGGACGTTGCCGAATCCCAAGCTCGATACTTGATTGCTGAATCTTGGATAGCGACCTCATCATGGGATCAATTCGTTGGGCGAGCCGTCTCCAGGCGTCGCTGACGGCCCTCGCGAGCCTTTCCAGCACTTCAAATGCTGTACCTATGGCAGAGTCGGACGGCAGCCGAGCGAGCGTACAGCTTGCTTCGTCGCCGTTCGACATCATCGATGCTCAGAACTGGGTCAACCCAGACAACATGACCTGGGCTGACTTCGTCGCGCCCCCGGGAACAAACTGGAGCGACCCCTCACGGAAAGGTTCGGAGAGGAATTTCAACATTGCATTGGTGACGATTGACTATACGGACCGGCCGTTTGTCGTGACACAGCCCGTGGGCTCAACCATTTACGGAAACCCTCTCCCATCGGTACCACAATTGACAAGAGATGAAGTCCCGGAGTACTATCGGGACTTGCTAAACACGCCAAATGATCTCAACAACGGACACACGCTGCACGAATACTGGATGGGGGACTCTCATGGAAGATATGGAGTCGACCTGACCGTATTTGGCGCCTACGAGATGCCCTCTCTTGCCTACCAGTACGGCATCTCTGCCGATATGAATGCCGGCGGCTGCCCGGAACTAGGAGAATGCAACCTCGACATCCGCACCGATGCTCTGAGATTGTGGCGCGCTGACGTCGGAAACGAGACGGCTGACTCGTTCGAGCTCGTCTTCATTCTCTCTTCGGGACAGGACGAGTCGTCGACCTGGCAGGAGTTTGGCGAGATGAAGTTCCTGACCAAGGAGGACGTCCCCGAGGAATTTGGTCCCCCCGATGAGGCTGCCGCCAATGCCACCAACTGGGCCAAGACTAGATACGTCGACTGGACGTCCTGGGCTGCGGCATCCAACACCTGGCCCAACGCTGGAGACGGATCGTCGACACAGGCCGAGAGCTCAGGCATGTCGACGTATGCGCACGAGCTCAGTCATCTCCTCGATATTGGCGACAACTATAACAATCCCTACGGCACGCCACTCCGCCGCGCCTATGCCGGGCCCTTCTCCATGATGGACAGGGGAAGCTTCAACGGACCCGGGGGTCCTCACTCGAGATGGCAGATTCCCGCTCTCGAGGGTGGTTCCATGGGCTCCCTCCACACGGTGCGGGACAAGGCACAACTCGGACTCATCAGCAACACGACCATCTTGCACCTCTCGCGCGAGGCGCTCGTGGACTCTGGCCTGATCGTGGCCGAGGTCACGGCCCGGGCGGTGGTCCCCGGCGCGGACGGCCTCATCGGGCTGCGCGTCAACATGGACAGCGACCTGTCGCCCAACTGCAGCATCGAGACGGACGTGCTCTGCGACGGGGGCGGCTACGACCACTACCACGTCGAGGTCGTCGACCGCATGGGCGCCGACTCGTTCCAGCCCGACCACGGCGTCATGCTCAGCAAGACCAAGGAGGTCGACACGCAGCCGTTCGTCTGGGTCATCGATGCCAACCCGCAGGACATCGAGCTGATCGACTTTTACCGCCCCAACGGCACCGCGGCGTACATCACCCTGGGCGACTACCGCCAGCTACTCGACGCCCTGTTCCACGCGGGCACCAGGTCCGGCAGCGAGTTCGAGTACGTCGACGAGGCGAACAACCTGCACTTTTACGTCGTCGACATCAACCGCGACGAGACGGGCGTGCTGTCCTACACGATCGGAGTCAAGTCCGTCGACGGCACAGCCGGTCCCAGCACGCACGGCGTGTCTCTCGGCGAGGGCGCAGTGCAAGGCGAGAACGCCACGACCGACGGCCTCCTGTGCAGGTTTTCTCTGCTCAACAATGGATCCTACGTCGAGAGCGAGAACGGACACCCGGACAATGTCACGGCATACATTGATTCGGATATTTACCGCCTCAATGCCACGGTCGAGGGAGACGGGTGGACGGTGCTTCTGCCCAACGAGCTGGTGACGGCCAAGTTTGGTGCTTCAACGGAAGCCAAGGTCGCCGTGGCTGCGTCTGCTGAGGGTGCTTCGGATGCGGCTGTGGTTACGTTGACTGCGACGTCTGAGTCCGATTCGTCTGTGGTGGGCAGCGCGATATGTCAGGTTCAACAATAAGTCCTGGGATATTGTTGTCACGACATGCTGTGATACGGCAATAGTTTCAGCCGGGAAAAAGATGAATATAGAGCATTCATAGGGTATCATTCTTGTTTTTATTCTACGATGCAACGCTCGTCATGGCGTGACTTGTGACATTTCAAGAAGCCGCTCACTCGCTCGAACAGTCGGCAACTCCCCGTCCATATCTCGCGAAGACCGTCCCGTCACGCTGAACGGCGCCAAGGCGATGCTGAATACCAGTCCTGCGCCTAGGAAAGCTGCCAGGGCGATGAGTATAAATGACCAGTTGTCGGATCGCGCGTTGCCAATGGTGAGGACATCGAAATAAAAGACGACGGCACAGATAGCGGCTATAGCGACTTGCACGAGGTAGACCATCAAGGCAAACAGTTTGCTCGCGTAGAGCAGTTTCCAAATGGCAGTCTGCCTGTTGTGTCCCTTGAGTAACCGATCTTCGTGTCTGCTTACTAACAGCTCTATCAGGGACGGTTTCTGGCTGGCCGGGATCATGGGCGCTGCATCTATTGCCTCCCGAATGGTATCATGTTCAAGAACATGGTCGTCTCCGTCTTGGCTCTCATCGGTCTTGTTCTTCGAGTACAGATGCTCAAAGAGCACTCCTACAGGCTGGATCAGCAGGATCAGCGGGACCAGCTGGCCGAATCCCCATGAGCTTTCGCTCGACCCCGTCAACGGGATCATTTGCTCGCGCGGTACAAAGATCTGAATCATCCCGTAGAGCAGACTGGTTAGAGACAGCCACAAAGACGCCGCAAACGACGACGCACACTCGATGATGGCGATCGTAGGGAGGGCGACTCCGAGCGCGAGACGAAAGATGCACAACCAGAACCAAGACCGCGTGCTGTCGCGATACTTTGTGGCTGGGTACGTCAAGCCCTTGAAGATCGCGCCTTCGAGAGGGTCCTTGACAGAGCGGCGATACCACCCGCTGGTCGTATCAAACAGCGCGCCCATCTTCCACAGATAGCTGACGGCCAAAATGACGAAACCCAGCGGGGCATCGGGCCCGACGCCGTCGCCCCAGAGCTCGCCCCAGAAGCAGTGCGCGGGAATCGCCCAGCCGGTGCGGCCGTCGAGCATGCCGTCCCACCAATAGATGCCCCAGTCGTTGCTGATGGTCGGGACGAGGGCGACGACGAGCATGACCAGCAGGACCAGCATGCCGGTGAACCGCCACCACAGCACGCCGCGGTGCTTTCGGAGGTACGACCCCAGCAGCGTCACGGCCGACAGGTGCACGCTGCTCGACATCCAGGCCAGGTACAGCACGATCTGGAAGCGGTACACGGAGACGTCGCGGGCCTGCAGGCCGCGGAAGCCGGCGCTCAGGATGGCGATGCCCGTGACGATCTGCTGGTCGCTCAGGACGACGACCATCTGGCGCACGCACCTATAGACCCGGCCCCGACTGCCGGAGTGGTCCCGGTACGGCCGGATGCGGAAGACGCGCCGGTCCACGGCGTTGAGCAGCGGCTCGTCGACCAGGCCGCACTGGTAGGCGGCCAGGACGGCGAGGAAGGTGAAGCAGGCGCTCAGGACGAAGGCGAGGATCACGCCGATCCCGGATATGTCCGAGTTGGGCGTCACGACGGCGCCGTGGTAGAGGAGGTAGTCGCAGGACTGCTCGGGATTGTCGTCGACCGCCATGGTTGCGGATGGCTAGCCATGACAAAAAGCCTTGGAGAGAAACACAAAGCTGAGATAGATAGTGGACCGAGGGGTCATTTAAAGTTTTGAGTGCATCGTGTACCAGAAGATGGTTGTTCGCAAGTCCAGGGACAAGGAAGGGAAGATCTAAACTTAATAAGAGAGCTTGGACTCGTAAGGGCTCCATTGGCGTAGGCATCCACTTCAAGTGCCGTGTTGCCGTTCGCAACTGAGTCAACCGGCGCCCATTAGTTTGTGGTTTGGAAGTATTTTCATCCACGCTAGAGAAATAATGTTTGGTGATGAAGAGGCACTCGGTGGAATTTCCAGCTGTATCGTCAGAAAGTAGCGTCAAACCTTGTTCACATGTCAGGATTATTCACTTCCCTCTTGGCCCTGAACTAGAGGACCAGATCTACACGGCCTGTTTATACTATACGGCGTAGCCAATCAAGGGCATGCTATTGCGACTAAATACCGTTTTTTTGACTAATAGTGCCCATCATTTGCACAGCCTCCACGGAAAACGACACTTTTGTGACTAACAATTGGCTTAGGTAATTCGGCGTTCTACTGGACGAATAGTTGCGTCAACGTTTTGAAGACACTTCTCGTCATGGTTTTTTCTAGATTTGTTCCATGTGTCAGTCTGAATCAGACCTCAAAGTTGATTCACGAAAGTCGACTGGGGTCCATACGTACTGTACCGTGCTGGGTAACGAAGAATACAGCTTCTTACAATGGACGAAGTAAAATGCGGAAACGAAATAAAATATCAAATTACCGGTACAATCCGTTTCTTATTCATACATAACGACTAAGACTGAGACTTGATTTTGACTCCGTCCTTCCAAACCGTCCGGATCTTTCTTGAATCCCTGATATCTCTAGTCGGGTCGCCCTCGAGTAGAACTAAATCTGCCTTCAGTCCAACCGCAATCCTGCCACGGTCCTCCAGTCTGAAATGCCGCGCGGCGAGTGAGGTAGCACCTTTCAGCGCGTCCATGGGCGACAAGCCTGCTTCCACCATCAGAACAATCTCATCGTGTAGACTCGAGCCGATGTGTATCGGCACGTCCATGGGATTCGAATCTGTCCCTGCAAGTATCGGCACGCCCGCCTTGTGTATAGCAGCGACACCGTTCAGACAATTATCAAAGTCGGCGCCCGGGCGTGTATAGTCATCATTGCTGACCATGAGCTTCATCATGGCCAATGTCGGCGACGAGACTGTGCCTTGGGCAACCATCTTGCCTATGACCGCCTCGTCTAGAGTCTTGTCCAGTGGAACGTGGGTCAGTATGTCAAAACCTGCCTCCAGTCCCCTCTCATACGCCTCATGATGCGTGCCGTGCGCAATGGTCACTTTTCCCGCCGCCTTGGACTCGGACGCCAGCTTATCGAGGGTCGCCTGGCTGAAGCCGGGCTCGTCCGCGATGATCTTGATGAAGTCGACCCCCTCGGCAACTCTGGACGAGACCCAATCCGCCACGTCCTTATCGCCCCTGAGAGACATGTCTCTATCCCGCCCGGCGTAGAACTGCGCATGCGTGCTCTCCGGTGGAAACGCGGCCAGGCCAGAGGAGAGATACTCGGTCGCCCCCTTGACGTTCTTTAACTCCTCAAAAAGCTGCTTCGGGTAGGCGCCGAGGTCGCAGACCGTGGTCACGCCGTGCTGGACGCAATTGTGCAGCTCGGTCGCGCTGGCAATGTGGACGTGCGTATCGATCAGGCCGGGGATGATCATACATCCCGTGCCGTCTATGATTTCTTCTGCATCTGTTGCGTCGTCATTTAACAGGCCGTTTTCGATGACGATGCTGCCGGGGCCAGTGACGGTTTCTCCGTCAAAGATGAGAACATTGGTGATGGCGGTCTTCTTCATGTTGGCGACTTTGGACTTCTGAGGATTGTATTTTTGGGGGAAGGGTAATGAAGGTGCCTTGTTTACAATTGGCTTTTATCGACAAGCCTACACAGTTTGGAGATAGAACACTCCCACGGAATCCATTTTCCTTCTTCGGGACCCCGCTTCCTGGGGCTCAGTATACTACCAACGAGATACATATGTAGAGAGAAAGAAAGCCATTTGGGAGAGAAAACACCCGCCTCAGGTTGACTTAGGATAGACTGACCAAAAATCCATTGCCGTAGGTGTAATATGTCTAGTAAGATACATAGGTAAAACGTCCTCTCTGCTGCGCCAAAATATATAGTCGCAAGGCCAAGTGTAAAGAGAACTTGAAGGATAGTAATCAGCACCAAAAAAAAAAAAAAAAAGAGAGAGAGAGAATCAATATCAAAAAGATAAAACAGTTCAAGCATGGGGGTCGAACCCATGCCCTACATCTGCAGCCGGCCGGCTTGAAGCAGAGTGACCCGCGGTTGCCACTCTGCCACACCGCCCACCCCCGAGTCGCTGGCCCTCAAGGCGTGAACCGAGTGCCTTCATCCTCAAGGTGCGGGCGGCGATAGAATATCTCTTTTTCAGAACTATATAGTCAATCCTCCATCTGAGAAAGTTGGCGGGATTTCTTTGTTCTTTGTCTCGGCTATCGTATCGGTATCTGCACTATGGCGTGGTGCCAGGTTTGTCATTTTGGCGAATCGGCCAGCGTTGCTTCGCTGATTTGTTTAGGTAACTAGGAGGCGAAAAGCACAGGGGAATCAGTATGGCCTCAAATACTTTCGCTTGATCTCTATAAAATGATTTACATTTTTACTGTATCAGTCATGAAGTTTACGACACTCGGTGGCTGGCGCATGAATTACCTTGACCACTCCACTCTATACCTATGCAATAGCATTTCAAAACATTGGGGGAAACGAACAGTCAGGCATTGGGGAAAAAAATATCATAAAATCAAAGAGGCAAAACAGTTCAGACGAGTTTTGGGCCCCAGTCCTCGTCCTACATCTGCATCCAGCACGGCGGTCAGAAGTTGGAAACCTCCGCCCTGCCAACTAGACTACCAGCCCGGTCCCGGAGCCACTTGACTACACAGGCCCTCGGCGGTAATGAAAGACCTCCTTTTTAGGCATTAAGTAGTCTTCCTGTCTGCCTGGAGGTTTCAGGATTTCCCTTGCTTCCATTGGTCAGTGGCTGTTGCGGATCAGGAGGCAGGACGCGCTTGCTGGGTGGTTCTTTCCGTGACTTCTCAACTAGGTAGTAGATCCTCGAACTTGGCAAGGAGTCGGCGGCTTGCACATGTGGCTAGCTCGAAATATATGACTTCAAGCGACATGAGGGTAGAATTTGTGCCAAACTTTCTGATGCTAGATGCATTGCTCTATGCGAAATGGTGATATATACATGAAAGAGATAAGCCTCGAGAGTCTACCGGTGCCCAAATCAAGATGAATTTACGATCTCGATGGACTTTGCATTGATGGCGTCCCAGAAAAGGCAGCTGGTGTAGTCCACCTTGCCCACGACCATGCTCTCATCAATGTTGACACCGGCAGACGAGTTCTTCGACCACTGCGGCCAGACGCTCTCGTCGGCGGGTCGGCCAAACTGAGCCATGCTCGTCCACGCGTCACTCAGAGAGCCAGCGAGCGCCTGCTCAGCGGCAGTAAAAGTGCAGTTTCCACCCGGCAGGGGCATGTTGTGGGTCGTGTTGAAAACAAAGGGGATCTCGGCCGTGTGCGTCGCGCCGACATAGGGAAGAATCTCGTCCGGGATGGCGCTGTACCAAGCGCAGCTGGGAGCGTGGCTGAACTCGTACGTCCAGGCCGGCACCCCCGTCTCCGCGGTCTTGAGCAGGGCGCGGTGCGCCGGGCACTTGTAAGAGACCTCGCCCAGGACCGTCGACATGGCCGCGAACACGGGGGCCGCGGTGCCGTTGAACTTGGCGATCGAGTACGTCGCGTTGACCACGGGCGCCAGCGGCCCAAAGTTGTACTCGAGGAACGTGTCGTAGTCGGCCTGCGTCAGCGAGAGCGAGTCCTCCTGGTAGTCGCCGAAGACGAACAGCGTGCCCTCCTCCGAGTTGAAGCCGAAGATGGCCGGGACCTTGTTTCCGACGCTCGTGGGGATGTCGGCGAGGATATCGCCGTCGACGAGAGGGCCCCAGTTTGCCCGCGCTCCTTCGGCTGTGAATGGTGTGGTGGCGCCGGGGGCTTGCTCGTTGGGCATGGCGGCTTCTGCTGTTACCAGGTCTGATGTCGATGCAGCAAGGACACAGGAGAGCTTTGAAATGATGTCAGTTCAAGACATGAGAGTAAACACTATAAGATAGAGCTTACATCAGGAGTGGTGCAGTTTAGCTGGTCGAGGAAGTGCTGTTGCCACTTCTGGGCCTTGGACACTGTCGGAGGGTCACGGCCGCCACCAGACTCCAAAGCCACGGAGCTGATCAGGTCAGTCGCCTGAGGAAGAGTGCTGATGACATAGGCATCGATAGCTCCAGCAGATTGTCCGTGCAAGAGTACCTTGGTCTATTTGATGAACGAACGTCAGTGACATGAGCCGGGACAAATGGGATGTTTGAGCAATTATACGTACCGGATCACCTCCGAATGCCTCAATATTCTCCTGAACCCAGCTCAGACCTAGCAACTGATCCTGAAGACCAAAATTGCCATTCAAGCCCAAGCTCTCCAATGCAAGGAATCCCAGAGGACCGGTTCGATAGTTAATGGACACAATGATGGAGTCCGAGGTGGCATAGCATCCATCATAAGTAGGGTCCGAAACACCTCCGGCTTCATTTCCACCTCCGTAAATCCATACCTTGACCGGCAGCTTCGAGTCAGACGTCGCTGTGCTGGGGGCCCAGACGTTGAGATATAAGCTAGGTTGAAAGGTCAGAAGACCGTCTTGATAAAATGATGTGCTAATGTGGGACCTACCAGTCTTCACTCTGCGTATTGGACTCGGCGAATAATGTACTGAATTGGATACATGAAGGCGTGGACACTGTCGCATCCAGTATGCCGTTGTATGCGTCAAGGTAGGGCTGTGGTGCTTTCAAGCGCAGATCACCTACGGGCGGAAGTGCATAGGGAATAGAGGAGAAATAATAGGAATCTGTCCTGTTGCATTTTCCGCCTTGTATCGTGCCATTGGCAACATTGACTGTCTGGGATGCGCCAGTCGAAGCGAGGGCCAGTAGGCTAGGTATAAGTCGGTTCCTCTGTGAGAAATGCATCTTCAACTAAGGAAAAGAACAAGGGAAGAATGAGATTTGATAATCTGTGGAGGTCAAAACAAGCTCAGCTGTCGGAATTATTTTGAATATGCAAAGCTATCTCTTGGCAATGACCTTCCATCTTTCCATCCTTATATATCAATCCGGCAGCTCATAAGCGGCAGAGTAGGATCCTATTCCCGGCCCGGCGATCCAGGGCGGTGTTTCCACTCGCATTCGGACTCTCACCCGGATACCTGGATGGCTGCTCAAGTTTAGCAACGGCCAGGCATCTTCAGCGGGTTTTGCCCCAGTCATCTTACTGCTTTAGCGCTCGAAGGAATGCCAAATCGCTTCGGCTGCGCCCGCATAGTGGACGCGCCAAGCCGAGATAGGGCAAGACTGCGCTGTGTTGGGTTTAGTGTACGATCCTGCCTGGCTCGCTAGATCACGCAACATGCATTCGAAGGATTTCGAGTGGGAAAAGACCAGGAGACGACATGAGGATTGGTCAATTCATCATAAGCAAGAAGAAAAATATTGATTGCAGGATACATTTGATTCAGTGCTCAGGGATTGATATACCAAAACTATCACGTAGCGAAGAGACCCCAGCATCGGGGGGTCACTTCTTATTCTACGCTTTTATGAGTGATCTAATCATGTTATCAATCGATCTCCTTTCCTCCATTATACTTAAAGAATAACGCAAGTTCCAAGAACTTGCTTATATGGCTATATCTCATGTCGGAATGCGCCTTGTCGTGGACGCTGCCACTAAATATGTATCTCCGTATATTCCCTTCGGATTCTGTAGACGACCGCGACGCTGACTGCATAAGCAGCGACGTCACAGCAGTCACGCCAAGGCGACACAGACAGTAAATTGCATAACATCGATATTCATCAAAAATCTACCTAACAATGATTCAAGTGTAGGGGCTCGCCTCATGGTGAAAATAAATGTCCATAATGAGAAACCGCGATACGTGAGCTCTGAAAACGGTATGCTCGTTTATGGCGATGTGTTCCCCAATGCTGGAGCCGACGAGTGGGGATGAATAGACTTTGTCTAAATATTGCTTTGGTACATGAGGTTTTGTTGGTCATCTTCAGGATAGTTATTCATCACTTTCAAGATATTCGTTCATCACCGTCAAGAAAGTTATTCGTCGCCTTTAAGATGGCTACTCATCGCCTTCACGACAGTTGTTCGTCGCCTTAAGGACGCTTATTCACCACTTGACCGTTATTCACCACTTGAAGGTAGTTTATTCGTCACCTTCAGGACAGTTGTTCATCACTTTCAGGGGAGTTGCAGAGCTCAAGCGTAATGATTAGAGAAATAAGTGTGCTCATATTGATAAAGTTTGATGATCCATGAGAAGTTAGGATAAGTAATGTATATATTTGTTTTAAACACTGATTTCTTATCCAGAAATACTTTCAGGGACCAATGTCGCATAGGTCTCTCATCAGCAGTGGCGGCTTTCAGACCCCTTTTCCGTGAATATCACGACTTGGACACTTCAGTATAAGGGAAATTATCCATCATGTTGCCACAAAACGTGACCCTCTTGATACGCATGGTGGACATCTACGCACTGCTGAGTGTAGGACGAACTTGCATGCTGGATGATATGTCACAATCGAAGGAGATAGTACCCACCGAAGCCCACCGAGCTCGAAAAACCCGACGATTCTTCAGCAAATCTTTTCTGCAGCTTGATAAGATGAATTATGACTTATTTCAAGTTATTTGTTCCCTTCTTTTCTCACGGTGGCTCGAGTGAGATGATAATCGCATTCTTTCATGTTCGACTCTTGCAACATCGTCACAATATTACATTGGTGTTTCGTTGGACAACCCATTCTATCTCCGTCGACTAGATATTCTTGATGATCCCTGAATTTCCATCTCCATATAGCCTCTCAGCTTTTATACTCTCTCATATCTTGGCAAAATGAAACTGAGCCCGGCGATGGCTACTCGACAGCAAGCTGCAAAGCAACAGAGCTTCAATTTGGCAAACCAGTAAGAGGCCATCATTCTGCTCATACTCAGGCTGGACTACTTGGCTAATTCCAAGTCCCCTGGTCTCCAAGCAACAGTACAGGAGCTTCTAGTTTCATGTCAAAACACTGTATCTGTTCACAAAGTCGGATTTCAAGACCGTGATACTTCCCCAATCATTGTTTGCCATCGCCTTGGCCCATCACAGCGGAGGGCTTGTCGGTAGCCCTGCACATGTATCATGGCGCATCATACTGGCGCTCACCTGGCTCTGGACTCATCTCCTCGCGGAGAACATCGCGAACCAGCGACTGCCCGAGTCGGCCCTTGAGGACGCAGTCAACGAGCCGTGGCGCCCGCTGCCATCCGGACGACTCACGGGCGCCGAGGTAACCCTGCTCCACCGATTCGTGCTCTCCGCCTCCTATGTGCTGAGCTTGACCCTCGGCGCGACGGCCCCTAGTACGACGTTGATGACCCTCATATGGCTATACAATGACTTGGAAGGCGCGTCGAGCGGGCCGTGGACTCGAAATCTCCTAAACGCTGTTGCCCTCGCGTGCTTCGGATGGGGCGCGGTCGAGGTGCTTGTGGATGTCGCGACTGACAACTCTACTACTGCCACGGTGCCGGGCAGACTTGCGTACGAATGGATCGGCTTGACTGCCTTACTCGTTGCTACAAGTATACAAGCCCAAGATCTACCCGATATACCGGGCGATAAAGCTAGAGGCCGATCTACAATGCCGTTGCTCTACGGCGAGCTTTGTACCAGAGTGAGCGTGGCAGTATCTGTCATGTCATGGTCGGTTGTTTGTCTTGTGTACTGGAAAATCAAGTCCTGCATCGTGTGGTTGCTGCCGCTGTCGACAGCGTTATCCATCGCCGTCTTGACCTTGCTTCGGCAGGGCCGTGACTGGGACGAGATTGTTTGGAAGCTGTGGTGCGTTTGGGTTACTATGGTGTATTCATTGCCCGTTTTTAGTGGCGGCGTAGTTTTGTAGTCTGATATAAGACTACGTTTCCCAAGCTTTTTCTGAAATGGCAGTATTAACCGCGCACGTGGTGTCTCTTACCAAAACGCGCCGAGTGAGACATACTGTATGATGTAGAGATATGGTTACACAGATTCCACTTGCGCCGCGAAGGAGAGAAGGCCAGGGAGAACTTTTGCCGACACCCGCCGGTCATCTTCTCATTCACAATATTTTCGACCTCGAAGGATGTGTTTGATTGATGTGGAGACTCGGGACAGAGATATCCATCTTTAGAGGCGGCCACACGACAAAGATTAACTGCAAAGTACCCAAGATGGAATATCTCGTAAAAACGCCCATCATATCATGCAACGACATCGGACAGCTCCTATCATGTTTGTTTGGTTCCACTTACAGCAACGTTTCAATCACGCGATACGCGGTGCTTGTTCGATCCCCTGCCGACATGGTGTTTTGCCGTTCGGCATGCAGCAAATGCCGTGCCAAGCAGCCTGGCAGGACAAGCATCACGCGAGGGAGGACTGGGTTTTCATCTCAACGGTTGATCGACGGCTAGGATATCTGGGCGCCGCTCGTAGATCTCTTGCCACGAAAAGTCTACGTCGAGTTTGAATACGAGAAGAGAGACTTTGAATCGTGGGGACGTCGGACAATTATCTGGGTAATATAATTTGGCAGAGAGGAACTTTTGCGGCTGTTCTTTCCGAACCCCTGGGTAGCCCATAATTACTCCAGATGTCACTCGAGATTTCTGCAAAAGACGGCGACCTGATTGGTTGCACTAAGAAAAACGCTAGCAATCCTCCCTCTTTTAAGGAATGTGGATTGCACATGTTTAGTTTAGTGAATTGCACCTGCGCTAGTGCGCTGTAGTGCACGGCGCTATGTAATTTGGCAGTATTGCTTATCTAATTGACAGGCAGGATCAATTGAGTCCTTGGGAAGGATCGATTGAGGTGTGGTGTGCCCAGTTTTGATCGTGTCTCCGTCGCGCGACTCCAATCATTACTGGATTCGACCTTTTTGCTTGCCTCACTTCTCTTTCTCGTCCCCAATGACTCGCATCGTCACTCCTCAGGCTATCGGCGCGCCGGATGCTCTGAATGATCATCTTGCGCTGCCTCTCTCGTGCCCCAGCTTTGCGCTGTGCTCAGTGCCCACGGCCAGGACAGCGGTCTGAGCGTTGGGGCTGATCGGGAAGGGTGAGCCCCGGCTTTCGCCTTCGAAAACCGGAGTCATCCAGCTTTGGCAGTTGGGATGAACGTCAGGATTGACATGTCTGCAACTCAGAAGCTCCTCTTCTCTGGCCCAGAGATCCATAATTTCGGCCTCCCCATTGCGGAACCCTCTCAGAGTGCCTTTTCTTCTTTCGCTGTTGGCCCCAAACCCAACCCGGACTCCCGTCCAACTGCTTCTCAGTCCGCTATTTCTTGGCTGCCCGCCATGGCCCGCGGCAACGGGACTAAGGAATGTGCTATGAGATCGGCATCGTCAAATTACACAATTTGGTCACGACCCGCCTTTTTGACGTGAATATCCAGAAAAACTCAAAACCGTCCTCCGTCGCCCTATGCTTCTCTCAGGAGGGGTGGCTCCCGGCATGTCGTTTTCTTTGCGTTTTGGACGAGTCTCCGTTGACTTTGAACCACCACCGAGTAGTCACTCAGCTCTAGCCTCCCGTCTACGGTCGCTATGATTTGATCTCGGCATTCTTTCCTTTTGACACTAAGCAACGGTCCTATCAAACACTCCATATTCTATTGATTGGTATACTACTCTAGCTATACCAGCTGCCACTCACTTCTTTCCTTATCAATCTTCTATATATAATATCATCGCTTCTTTTGTTTCGTCTTTTCTTTCGAGGTCGAGATGGCACCTCCCAAGCCTCCGCCCTTTGACCTCGAAGCACCTTCGCCTCTGGATCGTATCGCCGGGCAATACGTCGAGATGGACGACATGAAAGCCAAGAGGAGTCTCACCGGGTCGACAAGAGTGGACGAAAGTCCCCTCGCCAGTCCTATGCCTATGCTGGGCAACATGGAGAGCAAACACGAAGAGCCATTGTCACCTCAGCTGCCCAAGAGGCTCGAGCCCGAGGTCAAGGATGGCGGAAACTGGTGGATTGTCGAGGGTGTGGCTTGGATTGCCAGTGCGATAGCTCTGGCTGCTGTCGTCGTCACGGTGGCCATGACGGATGGCAAGCCTCTACCAACGTGGCCCATGGACATTACGCTCAACTCCTTCATCTCATTCATGACGACGATTATGAAGGCTGCTGCCGCCATACCTGTTGCCGAGGGTATCAGTCAGCTCAAGTGGTTATGGTATCGAAAGCTTGGTGCTGTTCGCGACATCCAGACCTTTGACGAGGCCAGTCGCGGCACCTGGGGCAGTGCGAAACTTCTGGTCTCCACCCGCGGAATACATCTGGGAAAGCTGGGTGCCATTATTACCATCATTCTACTCGCCGTCGACCCTTTTGTGCAGCAAGTGGTCGTGTACGAGAAGCAGCCAGTCATCTCAAGCTATGCCAACTCGTCTATTCCGATTCAGTCATATTACAACGATTACGCTTATGGCCAAATCATGGCCCTGCGGGAACCGACCTTGAGTATGAAGTCAGCCATCAACAACGGTGTCTTTGACACGTCGGACGAGCCGCAGTATGATTTCGATGTTTCAGCTTCCTGCGCCACTGGCAATTGCACATGGTCATCCACTTACTACTCGCTGGGTGTGTGCACCAAGTGCTCCAACACCACATCGCAAATCACCTCGAACTGCGGCGAATCCTTCGGAACCTTGCCGGCCCTCTGCAACTACACATTGCCCAACGGCATGGGCTTTGACGGCTCAAGGCGCGGCGGTGCATACATGAACGTGTCTGGAGCGTATGACTCGCTCGCGTACAACAATACGCAATCAACCATTGCCACAATATCCACCATGCGCGGCCTACACGATCTCTCGTCCTCGACACTCTTTGGAGTTGTCTCGAATGAGTGTGTGCTGTACATGTGTGTCAACGAGTACCAGGGCAATGTGACCAACGGCGACTTTACCGAAACTCTAGTGGCATCTTACACTGGTGACGAGGCCCCTGTAATGAACGAGAACATAACCATATCCGTGCCAAACTCGGACACAGAGTACTGGGTTGGTGCCACGGCGTGGTGGGCTATGAACTACTACTTCTCGGTAAGTGATGCTCTGAATCATGCGTGCACTGGAAAGCACCGCAGTCCAGAAATAAGATTAAAATGGCTAACAATATACCTACAGGGCACCTTTACAGGTTACGTCTCGGGCAGCACCGGCGAGCTGTCCAGCACAAACGACATGATATCAGCGCTCTATCAATTCGGCGAGGACGGCTCGGGCAGCGGAACTCAGAAAATTGGCGGCGAGAACAACACGATCACAGCCATTGCGGCCTCCATGACAAAGACACTGCGCATGTACAACCTTCCGGTCGACTCATCGGCGTGGAATACGACGGCTTCGAATTCGACGACGAGCGATCGCTTTGCGCGCGGTATTCCTTGGACGGTGGAGACTTATGTCCACGTCCGGTGGCTGTGGATGATACTGCCTATAGTATTGGAGTTCATGGTTCTGATCTTCTTTGTTGGCACGGTATTCCAGAGCAACAGAAGCGGTCTACCAGGCTGGAAGAGTTCCACGATGCCTCTCATCCAGGGCAAGCTGGGCGAACTGCAACTGGCCATTGCTGAAAAGAGACGTTCCAAGCTGTGAGCATCTGTGGCAAGTAAGAGAAGGAATCAAGAAAGGCTCAGTGCGAAATATTCATGTGATGCAAATCACTCCGCCAGTCAGGCACGCGTCGAGACAGGTGTAAGATCAAGCCGGATACGTCCGCCAAGCACTTCGATGCAGTGGTTGCTGTGACCCATCATGCGAAGGATAGGAGTCATAATCAGCCCGGTCTTATATAGACTATGGGCTGCTTCTGTGGACTCGTGGCGTACAATTTCTTGTCTCGGTCACTGACCCAGATGTGAGGCACTGCCGTCGCATCTGGTCTCGACCGCCGCCCAAAGTCTATCCAGCGTTGCACGATGGAGATGGATGTTCTAGGCTGTCATGTTCAAGGAAACCTGTTGTCAAGGTCATGTGCAGCTTCATCGGTCACTCCAATAAGAGAGTGACCAAAAGGCCAAAGCGCCACACCAAGTCGTGTAAGATAGTGTAGGATTTGTGCTAAAAAGGCATAGAAAAGCGAGCGTATGATAATATTTAAGAATTAATATGACAATGACCTATATATACTCTCTGATTTGGAATAATGTGCTAGCCGAAATAAGTACTGCCCCAGTTTGAGAGAAACCCATCCGTCCACCCCATGATGGAGCCCCTGACACCGGCCGGGGTGACGACACCCCGGCACACGGTCTCGATGCCGAGACTCGGCTCCTTCCGAAACACCCAGACGACCTCGGGGACACCGCTCGGCAGCCGGCTGGACTCCATGAAGCCGTAGATGACATAGAACACCAAGATGACGATCCCACAGAACATGGTACACCAGGGCCGGCGCATCTTGGCCCCGCGCCACCGCGTCGCGCTGCCGACGAGCGCGAGGATGAGCAGGTCGGCGAGCTCGAGGGCCAGGGACGCGGCGAGCACGTCGACGGTGCCGGCGAGCCAGCCGGCCTGGCGGGCGCCCGACAGCGTGATGCAGCCGATGCCGTGGCTGGCGCTGGGCGAGACGGCGTGCAGCCGGCAGTTGCCGTCGAGCACGCCGATGGCGAAGCTCTCGAACATGGGCGAGCACCACGTCGAGTCGAGGGTGTCTCTCACGCGCAGGCCGACGACGGCAGAGGCGAGGCCGATGATTTGCAGGGAGAGCAGGGCGGAGAAGAGGAGGAGGGCGAGGATGACGATGAGGGCTTTGCCTCGGGATGGCTGCAAAGCCAGAGTGCTGGTGACGCTGCTGGTGCCGGTCTCGACTAATTCGATGTGTTGGGTCGCGGGCTCAGTCTCGCTTCTTATACTCGCTGGGCGAGAGCGACCGCGAGGTTTGTATAGGCTGCCCATGAGGACTCGGAATGCGACGAGACCTTTAGCTTTTTGGCGTCCGAAGCCCTTCTCGGCAAAGTCCTCGACGACGAGGAACGCGAGCTGCATGACGGCGCCGACGTCGAGGATAATCGTCAGGGGCGACCAGACCAAAATCTCGCCGGGCCGTCGCTGGGTGCTGAGGTACGCCTCGACGGACCAGCCGATACTGATCGCAGCAAGAACGAGCGAGAGGGCTTGGACTTTTTCCCAACGGGCAACACGGATCAGGACCAAGGGAGCGTGGATAAGTAGCCAGGCCAGGGCGTACGGCCACGGGATGATGGAGCCGGCCGTGTCGGGCCGCAGATAGGTCCTCTCGCTGCAGGTGGCGTTCTTGCTCATGGAGGCGAAGAATTGCCAGTACTGCGCGTGGTACTCGTCCGGCCCGATGGTCGTGTTGTCGTGGATGCCGCAGTTCATGTTCATCTTGGTCAGCTGTGATGGGGAGACATGTAAGAGGGACGCTGGAACGCAAGAAGTCACAGTTATGGAGAGTATGGTATATCGCGAGGCATCTTCAATAGAGTTCCGTGGTATAGAGGGGATCAGAATTGAAGATATATGATGTGCTTTACTTTTCCGCCGCTTCTAGATCTTTTTCCACTTTGGCCGCAAGGACCTTTGTTGGGTGACCGATGAAGCTCCCATGTCCATGGACCTCTCAGACGTCGTCTTGGCTACAGCGAGCTTGCGTGGCACCTATCCCGCATCGAAGGATTGAGGCGCAAGCTGAAAGAAGCACGGCAGTCGTACATAGTCCAGGATGGAATAGGCAGCTGGTGAAGGGAAAGCAGGGGTGTGAAGCCGAGAGCTCATGGCGAGCTCAGCCTCATGCAGCTCAGTATTCGCCGGGTAGGAACCTCATTCTCGGACCTTTTATGTGATCACGGACTCGATTGGCGCGGAAAAGAACATTACAGATGCAGGTGGTGAGGAATACTAGATTTCTAAGTAGCCATCACACTCGTTCTTGTTGATGGGGGCTATCACAGCCGGACGCAACACAACTCGGGCGCGAACAAAACTACAATGCGTCGAGGTGGGCTTGCATACGAATATTGGAAGCATGGGGAAGATCTGCAGCCCAGACAATAAGCTGCAGCTCCGAAAGAGCTTGTCTAGTGGAGAGAATCTGGATTGGCTGATGCCAAGACCCTGTGCCGTTCCCCCTCCCCTGGTCCAGTGTCGGTGAGATGAAATGGTTCAGTGACTGACTCCCCCCACGGGGAAGAAGCCATGGATCCATACGATGGCCATGCTCGATGGGGGTCACGCGCAACCTTGGGTTTTCATCAAGGATAAAACGGCACCGAAGGTACAGATTTGGGCGAGTCCCAGCGTTGCTTTGCATGCTGCCTACATTGGCCGCCTGGTTGCCTCGTGAGAATAACAGGCTGAGAATAAAATATTCAACCTAATGAATACTCCCCTGAGTGGCAAGTCATGAAAGGCGTCTTGAAATATGAGACGAAGCAGCGTGCTCTTTTTTACACCGGTCAATTTATAAGAACAGAAGACTAAGAGGCTGTGCACAGATATGTGACTCCGAAGTCTAGTGGAGAGGAGCCAGTGTGGTATCAATACAACAAGACTGACAAGGCCATACAAACTACGCAGCGTGATAACAAGTTGGGTTTAAGACGTTTTTTGTGTGGGTTAAAATTGCAGTGGAATTCTGATCCCCATCACACCCTCTTCCTTTTGAAAGCAGCAGATGTCGGCAATAGCCTTACCAGCGTATGCATGTGACCTTGGCTTGCTTGCAAAGTGCAATTTGGTCCTGCATTAGATATACCCCCTCAGTCGAGTCTTTGACTTTTATTCGTCGTTCCTGCATCTCATCTGGAGACCCGATATAACACCAGAGAATTCACGCTTTGGTATATGCAGAGACAGCAAATTACTGAATCGCCTTGAAACAAGAAACCATGATTGACAATCAAGCAACTGCAAGTATTCGATTTCATATATACACATAAGACTTGCCCTCATTTAGCAAGAAGGCCATTCTGGGTATTAAATTAGATCTGTATCAATCTTTCTGCGATTGTCTCTGTTGAGATCACGATCAATATTTCTTCCCAGAAGCTCGTATTCTTTCTGAGCAGTCTTCTCGAAGAGGTTCGAGGGAGTGCGACACTTGGCGAGGACATCGCTGGCGGAGATGACGACGTTCTGCGCCTTCTTCAGCAGCACGCGCGCCTAGGCCGGATCGACGCTGCGGAATCCATCAGCAGGTATGTGTACTCACTCACCAGACCTTCGGCATTCTTGTCCCTGAGAAGCTTCCGTTCGGCCGGAATCGTGAGGCCGGGACCCATGGTACCATCGAGCGAGACCCGACATTCACTGTGAGAAGACAAACAGGAAGAAGCAATGTCCGGCCGGGCCGACTACGGCGGGAGCGAGCTGCATCTCTCTAGAACACTAGAAAATTCTGGGATCGTCATTCTGGTGAGATGCTCTTTTGCTTCTGGCCTCGCTGGCGTTGTATTCCATTTCCTTGCTAGCAGAGACACGGCAGACCTTTTGAGACCATGGTTGTAACTGAGATTAGAACAATCAATTTCATTTCCTTGCTTAATGTCGACCTCAATCATCATCATCTATGGCCTGAGAACAGACTATAATTTCCTTCAGTGAACTGATTCATCGCCCAACCTTCTGACCTATCGTCTCCTCCGAGACGTCCGCACGACACCTTCATTGTTGATCTCCTCCTCCTTGCACAAGAGTCATCGACGAAGCCCTTGGATGCGTCGGTGATGGCCTTTTCCATCTCAGGGGTGAACTGGTCGGTTTTCTGACCGTTGCCACGAGTCTTCCGGTCCATCTCGATCAGACCCTTGATCATGCGGCCGCCCTTTCCCACGGCCCAAGCCATGTCGTACTGGCGAGAGAGGACCAGTCAAGAAAAATTGTCTTCAGTGAACTAATTCATCACCCGGAGCTGCTCTGACTCGGGAATAGACGCGGAAGCGCATGGATTTCTTGTGGCCATGACTTTCGGCTCCCACGGTGAGAATCTTGGAGCCGGGCTCCGGAGTCCAATCGGCCCAGTTGGCATTGGGTCCGTTGGGGTTGAGCTCGGCGCGACGCTGGAGCTCCAGGCCGGGCCAGAGGCCAATCAAAAACAATTGTCTTCAGTGAACTAATTCATCACCCAGGGACCCAAGGTCCATCTCAATGAGATGCTTGATCATGTTGCCGCCCTTTCCCACGGCCCAAGCCATGTCGTAACTTCGCGAGAGAGACCAGTTGAAGTCCGGGCCGTCATCCTTCTTGGCGCCGGGCTCCGGGGTCCAATCGGCCCAGCCAGTCAAGGACAATTGTCTTCAGTGAACTAATTCATCACCCAGGGACCCAATGCCACTTGGGGCCGTCGGGATCAAGTTTGGCGCGACGGCTGTAATAAGGCTTCTCGAGGTGCTTGTGGTAATCATTGAAGTTACCCCAGCTCTTCTGGGACTCACGGGCATTTTACCAAAGTCGAGGAACGCCTTCTGCTTGAGGTTGATCTCGATGATGATGGGATCGAGATTCATAGTGGCGACGATGTGGACCTCCTTGAGGCCCGAGAGGATGCCGCCGGGAGCGAGGGCCTGCTTAACGGCACCACTGTGGTACTCGCGCTTGGCGAGAACGGTGCTGGCCAGGAAGCAACCTTCTGCGCCTCGCTCAGCTTGACGCGGGCCCCAGGCTGTAACCATTGAAATTGCCCGCCCACATCTCCAATGATCTTGAAGGCTGCGTAGAGTGCAAACATGACTGACTCCGGGAAACACTTATTATATGTGTGCTGGTTGTGACGAGGTACACTCATCGCAATCTGTCGTAACCTGAAACGAGACACGACCAATGACGACTTGGCTTTCTGCGCCTCGCTCAGCATAACGCGGACCGAGGCTGGATAGGCGCCGTGAAAACTAGTGCGCAGGAAGAAGAGGTCGCCGGCAGGGTTGACGACGGTGGGAGCGAGCTCCTTCTCTCCGGTGTACCGGGAGCGGCCCTGGATCGTGGTCATCATAAAACGACGCAGAGACTCGGCACGCCACTCGCGGCTGACGAATGCGGTGACGGGAAGTTGGGTGAAGCTATCACCACCATTTCCGGACCAGAACTGGACCTTCTGGCGTCTCTGGACGGAATTTCCATCGAGATAGGCCTCGATGATTTTAGCTCTCAGCTCCCGTGAGAGCAGCGGGAATGGGACGAACCCCGTGAAAGAGATGCTCCCATGGATCTGATTGCCACCAGGTATACACCAAAATTCCACAGTCACTGTCTTTCCCTGAACATCACGTCAGAGGTGGTGCTTACGGATCGACATTGACTGGGTCAAGGTAGCATCATGGGGGATACCCGGGGTGTTGGGGGCGCTGTTTCCAGCAGCCGTGTTTCGACATTGTGCGCACGCTCTTGATCCAGCGCCAAATCTTCTTGTGCTCGGCGGCTTCCCGAATGGCCAGAACATCCATCTTTGGTGTGCCATCGAAAGGCGGCGCCAAGTAGTGGGTGGCGCTGTTACTTATTCCCACGGGTGCTGCGCCGAGAAGACTGTGACTGCCGCGGTAATCACAGCTTCAACGTTGTCGTGACTGATCCCAGAAGAGAGTCATGATCTCTCACGCTGCCGTCCAATCTTCACAAAGAAGGAGTTGAACGAAATTCTGGACGGAAGTCAAATAGCGCGCCTTACAACTCCCAATGTCGTAAAGAGTTCTGACGACGCCCGAAGGCGTGGGCGGATCTGACGGCAGAGCAAGTCGTGATCAGGCGATGACCAGACAGTGACCATACAGTGATGCTCGGGCATGGTTTTGTGGCGTCTGGCCTTCGCAAACAAATGGAAGACACAGGTCGATGGTGAAGGACTTGTTCGCGTGAAGTGTCTTCGTGCTGACAACTCGGAAAGGAGGCGTACCCAGACCTGCAGAGACAAGAGTGTTAACAAAGTCACACGCGGGTTGAGGTGGGTAAGGTGAAAGGAATGTGACTTACTGTTCATGCCTTGGGAGGTTCCGTCCGGACCGCGTCTACAATTTCCGGAGCCACCCGAGCCTGGTGCCGTTGCATCTTGATTTCAGCGCATGTTGAGCTTTCAGCGCATGTTGACATTTCAGCGGATGTTGAGTTTCCAGCGGATGTTGAGCTTTCAGCGGATGTTGAGTTTCCAGCGGATGTTGAGCTTTCAGCGGATGTTGGTGTTTCGGCGGATGTTGAACTTTCAGCGGATGTTGAACTTTCAGCGGATGTTGGTGTTTCGGCGGATGTTGATGTCTCCGGATCCTGCTTCCGTCGGAAAATCGACAACAGCAAGAGCGTCAAGAACTTGAAAGTGGCAAAGGTGTCGTTGGCGACATCCAGCTCGTCATGTGGTCCGCCGATGGAAGGAGCACAGAGCGAGGGGGAACGCCGGACACATCGATCCAGATTGCGGTACATCTCGTCCATGACCCATTCATGGGTGCCCTTGTTGGTCGCGGCCAGCACCAGGGCAGCCTCAGGCGGCAGAATTCCCGCGAATTCACGCCGAGTCTTGATGGGCAGGTGCGCAGCGCGGATGCTGTATCATTATTAGCACGGGAAAATGTAAGGTGAGTGGGAGATCAGACGGGACACAGGACGATGGTGGTGATTGTGCCTGTAAGGAAACTGCCCAAAGCTAGATCTACGAGAAAGTCTGAATGTTTGTGGCATGAGCTTTGTGATGGGTAATGATTGAGAGAGAAGATGAGAAGGAATACCAGACGGTGGTGGTGATCGTGCTTGTATGGAAACCGCCCAAAGTCAATTTTGACGATAAAATCGCTGGAACATTTTTGGCTTGAGCTTTGTGATAAGCAATGAAAAGGAATCATTGCTGAAGATACCGATGTGTTGATTGAATGTGTGATGGAAAAAGAGCTTTGATGCATCAAGTCGCCGAGGTGAGGTAGGTAGGTGGGTGGGCGAGGTATGTAGGTAGGTAGGTAAGGTAAGGTAGGTAGGTAGGTGAGGGAGGTAGCTTGCGACAAGTGGGGGAGGGGCATTTGCTTGCAAAGGATCAATGCGAGCAAGAATATGGGGAGAACTTACCATCCTGGAATGTGAAGGGATGCATTCTCGAGGAGATGTAGTGTCTGCACTCGAGCCTCAAATGGAACATGTGATGTGGGGGGACGATGTCGTCAGCCCGTGAACGAACTGGAGCTGGGCGAAGAGCTATGACACCGGATGCTGTGACGGGAAGCTGGGTGATGCTATCACCACCATCTCCGAAGGACCCCTTGAACGAAAAAATCATCGAGGTAGACATCGATGATTTTAGCTCTCAGCTCGGGTGAGAGCAGCGGGAACAAGACGAACTTCGGCTCAACAGCTGCCTTGACGGCACCGCGAGTTGCTTCTGGAGACGGATCAACTCGGGGCCGTGTCCGCCGCGGAGTTTTGGTGGTGGTGGCTGGAGGTTGGTCGAAAAAAAGTCAGTTGGAATTCTGTTGGCAGTGAATTGTGCAGAAGTGTGATCTTGAAGACAAGGCAACAGAAAATAAATGTGAACAGACGAGATCGTCCGAGTGTTGTGACGAGCAGAGGAAGGTGCAAAAACTTACGGATGTTCAAGGTCTTGGCCGACTTCCGAAGACACAGGCGTCCGAGAAGGCGTCAATGCCACGCGGCTGTCAAGAGTATGCTAGTGTCCTCGCCGGAAAAGTCGACGCGGCACGTAGCTACTCGTAGACATTGTAGGGGAAGAGATCGGAGGGGGACAAGGAATCTGCTGTTACCAAATTGTGTGCGCGCTCACTTGGCGCTCGCTTACATCACTCGTGTCGGCGGTCGCGCTTCTCTCCTCGCAGCTTGCTGTCGCGATCAGCCTGTTTTGTTATTGTTTTTGGTGTTTGTGATGTTTTGAAAAATTTTGGGGGGATTCTTGGTTGATGGTGTGGTGTGTTGTAGGCAGGAAGGTCGGCGCCAGTGGGGAAACCAAAGCACGAAATTATAGTAATCGGCCATCGCCAGAAGCTTCATGTTCACAGCTTATTGTGCCCCACCAGACCTCAGGCAAAACCGGTACTTAGTTGGGCTCCGGCGGCGGCGGAAAGCGGGGTGGTCAACTGATTCTGCCGTCTATTCTCGCCGTCTGTTCTCACCGACTTTTACGGGTTTGGCCTCGGCGCCCAACATTGTAGCGATTCTGTTCTCAGCCTGACACAAAACCCGGTCGCTTTTTCTGACTATTCACGGCATAGATTGGCGAGACGTGCAGTTGGTCTGTATAAGGGAAAATCGTTTTAGAATCCAGTATATCCTGGGACTGGCATCGGGAGGGCTTCAGGGCAGACAAGCATAAGAACGGACGGCCACGAGAACGAGCACAAGAACAGATAAGCACGAGAATGGATGGACCTTTGAACAGACGAGGATGAGAATAGACAAGTATGAGAATTAACGAGCACGAGAGTAGATACACATTTGAACAGCCTTACAATGGAACCGACCATGGTAGCATAACGGACGCAAGCTTCAAATATGAGGATCGCAATGCATCTTGTTAAATTCCATAATTATCGCTTATACCTAGCAGATCTACACTTACGCCTTTTTGCTCTTCTTCTTGTCCTTTTTACCCACTTCAGCCTTTTCCGTCTTTGCGGCCTTCTCTGCCTTCTCTGCCTTGGCGGCTTTGGGAGACTTGTCCGCCTTTTCCGTCTTGGCGGCCTTTGGTGACTTGTCTGCCTTCTCAGCCTTCTTCTCAGACTTGGGAGACTTCTCGGCCTTCTCCGTCTTCTTCTCGGACTGGGGTGACTTCTCAGCCTTCTCGGCCTCGCTCTCGCTCTCCTTGGCGCCGTTGGTCTCCGACTTGCCCTTGTTCAAAGCCTTGGGGTCGAGACCTCTCCTCCTCATGGCGTTGCGCTTGGCCCTCTCGATGTAGTCGGCATCCTCCTCCTCGTCGAAGCCGCCAAAGTCGTCCTTGGGGGCGCCAATGGTGTCCTCGTCGGCAGCGATGGGCGTCTTGTCGATGACCTCCTCGACCTCGGACTTGTCCATGGGCACCTTCTCCCGGGTGCTGGTGCCGGCGGGCGACGGGCCGGTCTTCTGGAACTTGGCGACGAAGAAGCCGTCGACGTTGTAGGTGTGGGGGTAGTATCTCCGGGTGAGGTTGAGGGAGGCGTCAAAGTGCTTGCCGGCGTAGCTGGTGAAACCCTCCTTACCGAAGGGGAGCTCGGTGTCGACGAGCTTGACGTTGGGCCGCCTGCTCAAGACGTAGTTGACGACCTGCTCGTTCTCCTCGACTGTGACGGAACATGTAGAGCTGCGAATAGTTAGAATGATGTGCTTCAACAGTGTTGTGTAAGGCGACTTACTAGACAAGGTAACCACCAGTCTTGCTGGCGTGGTTGACACTGTCAATGGCAGCAAGAAGCAGCTGCTTTTGTGTGTGGGGCAGAACCATGAAATCCTTCTCGGTCTTGTTCATCTTGACGGAAGCATCCTTGGCAATGACACCAGTACCTGAGCAAGGCGCATCGAGAAGAACTCTGTCGAAACCACCAATCACCCTGGGGAAATCTCTGGCATCGTAGTTGCACACGACGACGTTGCGGGCGCCGAGACGGTGAATGTTACCGATGAGACCCTTGGAACGCTGCTTGGAGGGATCGTTGGCAAAGATGCAACCCTTGTTCTTCATCATGGCAGCCATGTGCGTCGTCTTTCCACCGGGAGCAGCGGCCATATCAAGCACGCGCTCGCCTTCTTGTGGCGACAGGGCCATGACGGGCAAGAACGAAGAGGCAGCCTGCAGAATGTAGTGACCGGCAAGATACTCGGGAGTAGCACCCTATTTACTGTCAGATGAGGCTTCATGATTGAATTGGTGTGTAACAAGGACTTACCAGAGGCACATTACTCTCGAAAATCTGCAGACCAACCTTGGACCACTTGCCCACGGGCTCCAGCACGACACCCCTGTTGATCAGAGCCTGGGCAAGATCTCTTCGGTGGGTTCGCAGAGTATTCGTTCTGATGACGATGGGTCGCGCGCTCTCGTTGGCCTCGAAGAAGGCGAAAGCCTCCTGCGGCGTGAACAGGTTGTAGAGCTTCTCCGCCAGGTACTCGGAGTAGCCGTAGTATGCGCAAATGTCCTTGAGCAGCTGAGCCGTGTACTCGGCTCGGCTCCTGCCCTCCTCGGCCAGCTTCGCAAAGTCGCCCAGCACACGAATCGTATCCGTAATGCGCGTGCGCAGGAGCTGCAGGTCCGGCGCGAGCAGCGCCTTGGTCTTGGCGGACAGCTCGTCCTCGTCGTCCAGGATGTGCGGCTTGTCCTCGACAATGTTGGTCTGCATGGCAGCCTCCTCGAGCTCGGCCTGGGCGTCGGCCTCCTCCTGCGCGAGCTTCTCGTCGAGCTTCCGCGACAGACCGGCAATGTTGGCGGCCGTCAGCTGCTCCTCGGCGTCCGAGTCGTCCTCGTCTTCCGAGAACATGGCCTTCTGCTGGCCGGCGTCGTCAGAGTCGTAGACCGAGTCGTCCGAGTCCAAGAAGTCGTCCTTCAAGCCGTTGACGTCGTCGCCCTCGAGGTCGGAGAACTCGTCCAAGTCCATGTCCGAGTCCATCTCTCCCAGACCGTCGCTGATGTCGTCCTCATCCTCAGGTACCGGGGCGGCCTTCTTGCCCTTCTTTCCGTTCGCTTTCGGCGCGGGGGCGGCAGGCTTCTTGGAGTTCACTGCGCCATTGGACTTGACGGCCTTCTTGTTGCTCTTGGGCTCCTCCACCTTGGCGGCCTTGCGCTTCTTGTTGTTTCTGGGTTCGGCCGGTACATCGTCGACCGGCAGGCCGGCCTTGCGCTTGAGCTTTGCGAAATGCGCTTCCGACAAGGGCTCGGGAGGACCCTGCTTCTGCATGCGACGTCCGACACCCATTTTGAATTATATGCCAGAAAGAAAACGCGAAATTGGGTATCTTGTCTGGGAAAAGAGAAAAAAGGAAGGACGAAGGGACTGGAGGGGAGAACAACTTCGGCTCCAAAACTGCTAGCCAACCCACTCGCTTCCCAGAACTTTTTTCGTCTCGATAAATTCTTATCTCTAATCTTAGCGTACCCCACCGACCGACTATCTCTCGTGGCTTAACTCGTAGTAACAAAGCTCAAGCCACTATTCTCCTGCCAGGGACATCCCACTATCGTGGCGCGTGCGATTCTGACCTCACTCCGCCCGCCCACCGTGCACGCCCGCTCCAGTACAGCTATCCAGAGACTCTCCTGCAAGCGACATTCTTATGGCCGAAGTTGGAACCGACGATAACTCAGACGTACCGACCCTCTACTCCTCGTACCCGTATCCTCACCACACAGACCGCCAGCTCTCCAACATGGCCGAAGTCACCTTTGCCAAGCAATTCCTGGCGGCGCTGGACGCCCGCCCCGTCAAGCTGTCCCCGGACCATGTCGAGGATCCCAAGGGATATCCCGCTAGAAGTGCTGTATGTTCTACCTGCGAAACCACCAACCATATTTGCGACGCATCTGAGAAGCATGGCGACTGATCGAGAATATAGTATATCCTCCCCCGCGCATCCCGCCAAATGTCCAAGCCCAACTCCTCGGCCTCGCAATCCGCACCAGGCTCCGAGCGCTCCCTGACAGTGACGCTCAAGTCGCTGCGCAACCCGCCCCTGGACCTCAGAATCACGTCGCAGCCTCTCAACACGTCGGTCCTGGATCTGAAGCAAAAGGTTGTCGAAGAGACGGGTGCGCCGCTGGATAAGGTCAAGCTCCTGTACAAGAAGAAGCCCGTGATGGACTCCAAGGTTCTCAAGGAGCTCATTGGCGAGGACGCAAGCACGACTGTCGAGTTCAGCGTCATGGTTATGGGCGGCGCGGCGGCTGCGGTCAAGAAGGATTCAACTGCATCTGCCGACGTTGCTCAAGGCACGAGCGGCACAGCCACACTGGAGACAACCGAGTTCTGGGATGACCTCAAGGGTTTCCTGTTGCAGAGAATAAGAGACGAGAAAGAGGCGTCGGAGTTGTTTGAAACATTCCAGTCGGCATACAAGAGTAAAAAGTAATGCAGGATAAAGTCACATATAGTCGGTCACATCAGTAAATAGCGGTTACACGTGCATATGATACCAGAGAATTGATCAGTGCCCATCAAGGGTCGAACGAAATGCTCTACGATTCGGAACTGAGGTTTTTTGCTTGCTTTAATGTATAACACACCGAGTATCCTCTAAGTAGCCGGCCAACATCAACTCCGGAAAATCAGGTCAGATCTCTGCAGCAAGAAGAAGGACCATTCGGCTCCTCGATTTCTCCAAAAGCAAGCTGACAAGAGTCACCTGGAGAGGAGTTCCGTCCACCATCCTTCCCCGCTTCTTGGTTTCGTGATAGTCATTTCCCATCCGTTGCCCCTTGGGGGGCCGACCCCTGTGTCGCATTACTTCTCCGGTGGTATTGTGAAGAGAATTTAAGCAAGACCCTTGCTGACGGTCTTGAGCACGGTGTCGTATTCGATGTCGTCCTGGTCGTTGGCCTGGATCTCGGTGGCAATGCCGTTCAGGGCACGCTTGAGCGCATCCTTGGAGGAGGCGTACACCATCTTGGCCTGTAAAGGGTTAGAGGGGCTTCTGTTTTCAGATTTCAGAGTAATTATCATACCATGACACCAGCATCATCGGGCGACCATGCAATGAAGGTGATCTTGTTTCTGGAGGATTGTCAGTATGCATGTGACAAAGCACAAGTTTTCTCGTCCTGGTGTACTTACCGCGAACCCTCACCGGAAGCCAGCTGGTACTCGAAGTCGTAGACGGCGTATCTGGGGCCCTTGCCGACAGCGCCCTGTTATTGCATCAGTATCCCCTGCGTGCCCGGATTTGTATCGGAATTATGCGGCAAATAGACATACAGTCTTGCTCTTGTGTTGGGCGTTGACGAGCTTCTCACGGAAAACCTCCCAGTCACCCTCGGTGGAGGCCTCTTCGACGACGATCTCGCGGTTGTTGTCGGACAGCTTGAAGACGATGAACTTGAACTTCTTGGCAAGCTTGAGGTCGTTGAAGGCGTTTATGCACTCCTGAGAGACGGAAGCTCTGCGGGCGGGATGTCAGCTACTGGCAACGTCGAGTTATGCGTGCGCGTTGCGGGATCAAGGCGTTATCGCTTGGGCTCCTTCGGCTGCCGCCTGCTCAGCCGTAGCAGAAAAGGAGGGAGGGTGGATCATGCGATTTAGGGGATGCGTGATTTGGAAGCGACGAGACTACGAACCCTGATTGAGACTATAAAGGGCAGAGAGTCAGCATTATTTCGAACCTATTGCAGAGCTTCGGTATCGTGGCTTACCATTGTTGTGATGTGGTTTGCAAGATCGCGAGAATGACGATTTGGGTGGTGAGCTGCAAGCAGATACGGTCAGCGGGGTAGTCGAGGCAACGAGAGACAAGAGTATCCAAGCAGGATTGGGAGTTGTATTTATGGGAATGAGTGGCAACCAGGAGGGAAAGGGTCAGACACGTACTCTAAAGCGAAAGGTTTTTATCCTGTTGCCTTTGGGAGAGAATTGCGGTCAGAGGGAGGAGGAAGAGGGAAGGAGACTTGGTGGGTAGCTCGGTAGGTATCGTTCAACTCACACTTGAATGGCCGGCGGGTATGTTGGGTTGGTGGTAAGGAAGTGCTCTCGAGAACTGAGGGGGGGCGATGGAGGGGGAGATTCTCGGGTCTCCAAGGCTGCGCCAGCTAAAAGGTAGGAAAATCAACAATACCTAGCGAACAGGGCTCCAGCTTATGGTGGGGTTGGGAGTACCTGGGGTGGGCCAACTTTTCTGGGAAGAACTTGGAATCCCTCATCCCACTGTGTCGTCGCGGGCAACACGGTAGCAACTGGCGATCCATGCACGTGATCCATCTTCTTCCATCATGGTCTTTTCCTCGATTTTCATTTGGCCTCCATAACTTTTTCCCTTCAAGGGCTCCTCCATACGTCCCAAGCTCCCGGATTGCATACGTGGTACCTGTGCTAGCTCGTGTAAAACTTTGAAGCTTGAATGGCATATGTACGGAGTACATACCGTAGACCCTACATCATGTAATGCTCCAATAGTGCCCAGCCATATTTCTACACATCGTCTCTTCGCTACAGCTGAGCATGGCCCGAGAGTGCCAAGTTGATGCCTGAACCATCCATTGCCCAAGCCTCCCTACATTACGACGGATATGTCGGAAATCATTGCAAACCGATTCAGACAATTTCTTACCACCGTGTTTCGCACGCTTTGTTCCATTGGGGCGAAATCAGCCCGAATGGCGCAGGCAGACATGAATCAATCACAGCATCTCCTGAATCATATATAGCTGCCTAGACAGAGAGCCCAAACTAGAACCTCGGAATTTGTTTGACTTATTTTGATTCAATTGACTTTTTTTTATCGTCATCATGTAGCTAAGTAGCTTCTAGACTATAATACAACTCTTTTGTTTTACAACGCCTGCTTGGGATATCAAGGAGTATGGAACAAGGTAACAGGCGTGAGGCAAAGTAGAGAGGAGAGATTACATGGCCGGAAAATGCATCCATATCGTAACACCGTAACCAAATGCCCCAAGCCCCACCGGCCTGATTTTTATGTTGATGTTTTGGTACAAGGGAAAAGGGAATAGACGCTCTGCGAGGGAAGATGGAGTCATGACATTTACATCATGCCACCCATGCCTCCCATGCCGCCCATACCGCCCATGCCTCCCATGCCGCCAGGAGCAGGGCCCTTCTCCTCGGGAGCCTCGACAATGGCGACCTCGGTGGTACCGAGCAGCGAAGCGACACCGCTAGCGTCAACGAGACCAGTGCGGACGACCTTGAAGGGGTCAAGGATACCAGCAGAGATCATGTCAACGTACTCGCCAGTGGCGCTGTTGAAGCCCTTGTTGAAGTCGGCGGCGAACTCATCCGAGATCTTGCCGACAATGACGGAACCCTCGAGACCGGCGTTCTCGACAATGGTGCGGGCGGGGCGGGTGATGGCGTTCTTAACGATGCTGACACCGAGCTGCTGGTCGAAGTTGGTAGGCTTGAGGTCCTTCAGGGCGTGGACGGAGGCCTTGATGAGAGCGGTACCACCACCGGGCAGGATACCCTCCTCAACGGCGGCACGGGTGGCGTTCAGGGCATCGACGAAGCGGTCCTTCTTCTCGCCGACCTCAACCTCGGAGGAGCCACCGACCTTAATGACGGCGACACCACCAGAGAGCTTGGCAAGACGCTCCTGGAGCTTCTCCTTCTCGTAGTCGGAGGTGGAGGGGTCAGACATGACACCACGGATCTGCTCGCAGCGCTGAGTGATGTTGTCCTTGCTGCCCTCACCGTTGAGGATGATGGTGTCCTCCTTGGTGATGGTGATGGAGCCGGTGGAACCGAGCAGGTCGGGGGTGGCCTTCTCGAGCTTGATGTCGAGCTCGTCAGTGAAGACGGTACCGTTGGTCAGGACGGCAATATCGCCAAGGATGGACTTGCGGTTGTCACCGAAGCCGGGAGCCTTGACGGCAGCAACCTGGAGCTGGCCACGGAGCTTGTTCAGGATGCAGACGGCCAGAGCCTCGCCATCAATGTCCTCGGCGATGATGACAAGGGGGCGGCGCTGCTGGGTGGAGGCCTCAAGGGCGGGGATGATGTCCTGGACGGAGGAGATCTTCTTCTCGGAGAGCAGGATCAGGGGCTTCTCGAACTCGACCTTCTGGGACTTGGTGTCGGTGATGAAGTAGGGGGAGACGAAACCGCGGTCGAAGCGCATACCCTCGGTGACCTCGAGCTCGTCGTTGAGGGTCTTGCCCTCCTTGACGGTGATGACACCCTCCTTGCCGACCTTCTCCATGGCGTTGGCAATCAGGTTGCCAATGTGAGTGTCGCCGTTGGCGGAGATGGTGGCGACCTGAGCAATCTCGGCGCTGGTGGTGATGTCGCGCTTGTTCTTCTGGAGGTACTCGACGACGGCCTCGACGGCAGCCTGGGTACCACGGCGCAGATCCATGGGGTTGCAGCCGGCGGCGACGTTCTTGACGGTCTCGGAGAAGATGGCACGGGCCAGGACGGTGGCACTGGTGGTACCGTCACCGGCGGACTCGTTGGTTTTCGAGGCAACATCCTGGAGGAGTCTGGCACCGAGGTTCTCGAACTTGTCTTGTAGGCTGATGGCGCGTGCGACTGTGACACCGTCTGTTCATCTTATTAGTCGTGATTCTGTGTAATGTGGTAGATGGAAAGAGCTCAACGTACCCTTTGTGATCTTGGGGGAGCCGTACGACGACTCAATGAGGACATTTCGGCCCTTGGGACCCAGGGTCGTGGCAACAGCCTTTGCGAGGGTCTCGACACCGGCGAGCAGAGAGGCACGACCCTCGACGCCAAACTTCAGCTCCTGCAGTCGAATGGATTAGCTACTGTCTAGATGTGAACTGCCAGGAGACGCGTTCAGGACTCACCTTGTGCGCAAATCGCAGCTGCTGGGACAGACCTGCACCGGGCCGGTACTTGGCGGCAGCAGCAGCCGAGTTGAGGACCGAAGTCCGGGATCGGGAGGACAGAGCGCGCTGCATTGTGATGTAAATTACAATGTATTATACAGGGAAAAGAGAAGGAAAGTGACAACGGAAGATGAGCAACAGAAGTTTCGCAGAGGGGATGGAGGAGAGGAAGAAGAGGCGAAACTCCGATGGGTGTTGGTTGGGAGGAACGGAGAAAAAGACGTTGGCAAGACCTGGGGAAAGCTTCAAAAAATTTCCATGCGTCCTCCTCGTCAAGAGATGCACGGAGCCCAATCGAATCGCTGAAGAGCCGAGGTTATGCGCTAGACCAAACAGAGCATCGCGCCCTCGTCGGCTTAGTGGTCATAGAAAATCGTGGAACTTCAACACGGGTCCAGACTTCTTTCTGCGCAAAACCAAGTCGTTGATTGGATAATCGTGTGCACTGGACGTGTTGTTTGTGGATGCTTCCGATGCGTGTCTCCTCTGCTCGGCATGGTGTTTTGACCAAGTCTTTTCCCCTTCTGCCCGTCAAAATAGCTTCATTTTTGGGAAGGAATCTCTTGGAAGCTGAAGACATGTTCTCGCCCCAAAGTCGCTCCTCTCTAGTAAATGTGGGGATCGAGTCCCCTGAGCTGTCGCGCTACAAGCCTTCACCTGAGGACGTTCTCGGGATCGTGGATGGACCAAGGACCATCCGGCTGCTCATTAGCGTGATGCGCATTACCAAGCAATGGGGAAGTTGAGGCTGCACACCATTAGCTTCACGATGTGAACTACTCGGTATTCTGTGAGCGATGTGGTCGAGAATCAAGCTCATGACAAGAAAATTACCTTTGCCGTAAAGAAACAGCGAGCTGTCGGCGCGGAGCACATCAGTGCTGAGTATCTTTGGTTTCTTGCCACGGCCACAACTTGAAAGATACAATCCGAAGTCATATAGTAGTTCGTCATGCATGCTGCCGAGTGCATGTGGAGAAAGCATGCACTGTGATAGTCTTGGACGAAGACGGCTATAATTTCCCCGTCTTGAGGGCAATTGAGACATCAGTCGAATTCATGACTGGTATGTATCAATGCAACAGATAGTATTCAGGGCACCCGTAAATAATTTCGAAGTCATTCAATTCATGTTTGTCAATTCGAGCGCCTAGGTATCCATGCAATAGGCCTATGAGAGGCTGAGTCGGAGACATTGTTTTTCTCTACTTTGACCTTAGACTATTTGGGCCATATAGACTTTCGGTCGAATCAGCCAGTATTGGATTCAAGGTTTCTTGGTACCTACATCTACAAGACACCAGCTGTAGCATGATGGGCTGTGGGCAATGTGACTTGTGCGAGACTGGAGAGTAGATTGGAACACCTCTGTTAAGTCATTCGTTTAGCGACCATTTTTCTTCAATACAGGCCCTTCTTGACGGCGACGAACACATGCGTTCCCTTCGTTGACGAGACACGCGCTATGCAGGAACAATGTTTATATGCTGCGATGACGGTTGGTGTTGTGCTTATACCCCACACATTGGAGTCGTGACATCACAGCCAAGTGCGAAGGTCAGCTCCCTATATTAGATAGCAAGGACTCTTTGTGACAAGTGGAAGATGCAGCTGTGTCTGCTCTATGCTATACTTGTACCATTGACCCCAGAAAGAAAATACTTGGAGATAAATAGCAGCCACGTATTCAAGATGTCGTACGAAGGAGCAGACTTGAACCAGATGGCCAAGGACGGCACCAGAGGTATTCATTCATTATCCGTCACTTATCCTCTATCCTGCTGAACAAGTCAAAAGTTCCCGAGGATGCCGCGAAGCCCAATATCATCCCCTCCAAGGCGGGCTTCCACAACTTGCAGCCCATTGCCGGCGGCCTTGGTGCTGCGATGTTAAGCGAGGCCGCCGACAATCCCGTCTCTGATGAGAAGAGAATGGGCAAGCATGGCCCAGGCGTTGGCGAGGTCATCACTGGAACTGGTGACTCTATGCCCAGCATGACTTCGACGAAGCATACTGGAACTGGAGGAAAGAATCGACAATAAGCAGCTCGGGGACACGAACTCAATGGTGTTGGTGTATGCTGAAGTCGCCAAAAATTACGCCAGATGAAATCGTTCAAATTGAATAAATTAATTGTTTCCGTTCGCAAGTTTCTATGACTTTCTGATTTGTGAATGCTCCGACTTTCGAACTTCCCGAATATTTGGCTCTTTGTCGTCTGACGTTCGGCACATTCGGGACACTGTTGGACGTATCCGGATTCATGAGAGGTGCGCATCACGCACTATGGCGGCGTCTACTGATACAATTGGGAATCACATCGTGAGGTATGACACGATATCCGTGGCCCGTAGTCGTAGTTCTGTTTCATGGTTGGGGAAGTCGAACTCGATCATGGCGGCAGCGAACTCGTGCTGTGATCTCCATCTTGGCTACGTTGCCTCCCTCCTACTCCAGCCCAAGCGAGTCCCACCTGCGATGCCCTCACTTCCAGAGCAGCCTCAGTGTCAGTCGGCTCTGCACTCTCAAAGATTGGCACGATCCTCGATGGCCTCAAAACTGGGTCATCACCAATCACTGAGGTACATAGCAAGCAAGTCAATTGATCAATCATCAGTCACGAACAGCAGAGGAAGACATGCATCATTGGTTTAACTTTTTATTTTATTTCTCATCTAACTACTACTCGACATGTTTATTAATGCATGATTGCAGTTGGTGCAATCATGCCTGCCGAGGGTACATGGACCCCCCAAGGTCCCCAAGATCCTCTCGAGAAAGATCAAGTTGGCAGCGAAGCTACCGAGCTCAGAAGCAGCTTGACTACAATTCTCTACAAGGACAAAGGGCAAACACAAAACAAAAGGGAGGTCGGGGTATTAATGAGGGACGAGAAACGGCTGTGGTGCTCTGGTGAGCATGGTTGATTGAGCGAGTGAGGGTGGACGAATAAGTGTGTAAAGTTGTGTCCACTTAGCAGGCGGATCCTGCATCGCCATCCTTCTTGCCACCGCCGCGCTTGAAGAGGCGAGAGAAGAAGCCGCGCTTCTTAGTCTTCTTGGTGACGTTGATCTCCTTCTCAGAGATGTTGGGCAGCTTCTCTGCGACAGCCATGGCTTGAGCGGCAGCGATGATGGAACTCTTGCTATTAGTACCCTGAAGAGCACCAGTGAGGGCCTGGGTGAGAGCAGCCTGAACAGCGCCGGGAAGAATCTGCTGAACGACCTCTTGGATGAGAGCAGGGAGCATGGCAGTAACCTGCTGAAGACTGTTGAGATCACTGCTGTACTGGCTCAACTGGTTGTTGGTGCGAGTAGCGGTGCTATTGATGACTTGCATTAAACTGCTGAGAGCGTTGACGTGAGTACCGACTGCTCCGACGTGGGTGTTGATGGCGCCAACTTGAGTGGTCAGGTTGTTGATGGCGACATTGTGGTCATCGTTGGCATCTCGCATGCGGTTGACGTTGAGTCGAAGGGGGCCAGTGGCATCAAGAATGCTAGCCTCAATGGTACCGAAGATCTCCTCAAGAATCTCGTCAACATTATCAACAGCTTGACCGGTCACGAGACCTTGCTCAGCCATGGTGCGAATGACAATCTGGGAAACTGCGCGAACAACATCGGCATGAGTAGCCTGCTGGTTGTGGTTGGCGAGAGCTCGCTCGATAGCGTTGGCCGAGGCGACTCTAGCTGCCTGGCGAACAATAGCGTGGAGGTCCTCACCAACATCCTGGTTACGGAGCAGGCCTTGGACGGTGTGACGAACATGGGCATCGCGGTTCTCATGGACTGTCTGAGAATCACGCTCTTGGATGCGACGGGCGTTCTCAACATACAAGGTGTTGTGCTGCTGAGTGCCACGAGTATGCTCCTCGAGGGCAAGAAGATGCTCGAAGTCGTCAACAACAGCCTGAGCGTTGCGGTACGAGGTGGTGGTGTTGGGGAAGCGGCCCTCATTGCGTGCAGTCTCAAGCTGCTCAGCCAAGGGAAGAAGCTTGGAGGGATCAATCTCGGCACCGTTGCTGAGAAGAAGAGGAGAGGCCATGGCGGCAAGGGGGAGGACACGAGGAGAGTAAGCTCGCACGGGGGAACCCTGAGTGGCCTGGACATCGCCGCGAACGGTGGCGTACTGAGCAACAGGAGTGTTGTCGGCAGCAGAGTTACCAACGGTGATGGACGCACCAGAGGTAGAGGGGAGAGAGTTGTCTTGAGCGACAACGTGGTTGGCAGCTAGCGAAGTGATGGAGTCGGGAGCACCATCGTCACGGCGCTCAGTTTGAGTAGCCATGTTGGAACGAGTAGATCCACCAGAGACGTTGCGACGGCGCGGAGTGAGGTTGCGAACTGCAAGGCGCGTGACGCGGAATTGACGGCCAGCGGGGTCGTCGGAGTGGTTGCGCTCAGTGGCAGAGACCGTGATCTGGGGGCGCTGAGCTTCCATTGTGCTAGTCGTTGGAATGAAGAACGACTGGAGACGAAGATGTTAGAACTTGTTGCAAGGGAATGTGAGGGGCAAGATGAGACTTACGAAAAGCGTAGCTTGGAATGTAGAGATTGAGTAAGCGAACAGATGGACGATGTGTCAATCTGATGTGAAGAGAACGACCTGTAGGCGGAAGTTCTTGATGTGTGATTGAGGAGCAGACAACCTGTAGGCGGAAGTCTGTCGAGTGACGGAAGAGAACAACCTGTAGGCGGAAGTTCGTGTTGGGTGAGAAGTAGACGACCTGTAGGCGGAAGTCTATTGAATGGTTGGAACTGTGGACAAGTCAGAGCTGGTCAATTGAAGTGCTGAGGATGCAACTTACCGAAGAACGACCTGTAGGCGGAAGCTCTTGACGATGGAGGTTTTGTGGATGCGAAGACAACCTGTAGGCGGGAGTCTTGATGTGAGATGAATGCTGAGGGGCAAATGTCAGAGGTGCGTCGATGCAGAGCGGATGAAGATGATTGACTTACCAAGTTCTGCCTGTAGGCGGAAGAGCTTGACTGGTGATGACGACAACGTGGGAGATGGCTGTCGGAAGCTGAAGGTGTTCAACAAGAGAGCTAGAAGCTGGAAGCTTGAGGTCTGATGTTGGACGGGTGTGATGGTGATGACTGAAGTCGAGAAGCTGTCAAATGCTTGATGATGCACAAGTGTGTGGAACTTGAAAGCTGTCTGGAGGTGAAGATTGTCAGATGGCAAAGTCCCAAAAATTGGTTGATGGAATGAATGAGAAGTGTGCAGCAGGCAGAAAAAAATTTGGGTGGCAGAGAAAAAGGCTGGTGGCCAGGAAGTGCAAAGTGGCGCGGGGGTTTCACTGGCGAGGCAGTTCGTGATGATGGTGGGGGACAGCTTGAGGTCGCGGCCGTTTGCACCGCGGGTCCTAGCTGGCTGAAGATGGAGGGGTAATGCAAGTTTGATGCGATGTTCACTATGTGCACAAAATTGCAACACGAAGAATCTCGTGAAGCAGTCTTGAGCACAGAGTTCGCACCAGGCTTGGAGGTGATGGGAGTGGTGGAGATAGACAAGTACCAGAAATGCACACTTTGCAGTGATACAACCCAGATGCTCGCAGGCGATGGGGAGAAGTGCTTGACGATTATGGCGAGTCAGATGGAAGATGGGAGAGTCGTGATGGAATTCCACAGCTGAGTGACGTGGAGGATGCGATGGAGATGGTGATGCGGATGGACACTCTGCAGTGGCACACCCTGGATGGACTTACCAGCGAGGGAAGAGATGATGATGGATGGATGGAGGACAGAAGAAGCAGATGCGCCAGTGATCGTCGAGTTGATGATGTCTGCAAGTCTGAGATGGAGAAGGGGAAGTGGGAGAGTCGAGCCCGGGTGAGATGCGTGACTGGATGGGGATGGATGGAGATGGCAGTACTTACTCGATGCAGATTGAAGCCGGAGCTGAAGTGAAGATTGTTGTGCAGTTGACCGTGAGTGGGCAGTATGCGAAGATGATTGTTCTCGAGAGTGATTGTTCTCGCGAGGGACGAAAGCTGGTGTTCTCAAAAAAGGGTTTGAAAGCGGGCGAGGAAGAAAAGACGAGAAGGTCTGAGGATCGTTCGGGCTGGCTGCAGTAGCTAGTAGTCAGGGCAGAAATTCTGCCGCGGCGGTCTACACTGTCGGGTTGGCCACAAATCCAAGCTGCGGCCGCTGTCATTGGCCCAAAGTACCATCTCCAGCCTCCCCGGCCAAATGCGTTTGGTGGTGAGGCGACGACCGCGGGTTTTCTGCCACCCGTGCGCCCAGGCAACAAGCCCAGGCAGAAACTATCCCGCGTTTTTGCATCATGTACATGCATGAAGCATTGCGATGAGGCATTGCATCACTTTTTCGAGGATAATTGACCTGTCCTGGACCTGATGTGTACGACTTTCCTCCATCCTGCGATGCGAACACGGGTACCGTGGTGGCTTCTTCTGTAGACATTGCAGTTCTTGCATCAAATACAGCTGCATTTATGCTCAGTGATCCCTATGCATCGATGCAAGTGAACATAAGGGCTGAAAATCCAGGCATGGTCATGTTGACTGTCCCATGAGTATGCCATAAGTGTCTGTTAGGCACAGATGCCTCGTGCAGAGGCACTCGTTGCCACATAACAGCTTCCACTCGACGATATTCCTCCATGAGATGCAGCATCTAGTTCCATGGCACTCGGAATAGTTTTGATAACATATTTAACGTGTGTGCGCGAAGAAACCATTGTCGTCCTCGCGGTCTCTTAACACTAACACGGCGCTCCTAACATGTCGTTGGAAATAAGCTCATGCTCTCCACACTGCAGCGGGCCGCCGTTGAGACACCCCGGCAGTCGGGTAACACAGCGCCCCACGCCCATGTCGATCATTGCGGGAGTACCCGAGACGTTCGAGTCGCCCGTGTTGCCACGATGTCGACGCCTCAATTGTGCATATGCGATAGTTTTGGTAGATACAGTGACATACTGGAGTCAATAGAGAAATGCCATGTATGGCTTCCCTCCTGAATGCAACCATGGGACCCGTTTTGCCTTCGAAGCATGTCGAGGGTACAATGCAGCGCCCTCGTCATGCCGAGGGTCGCTGAGACAAGTATCACACTCGAAATTGAGCGCCAATGCTGAGGCCGGAGGCGCATGAAGCACGAGATTTGAAAACGGGCTCGGAGTGTGTTGGACATGGTGGGGCCGCAGCGGCGATGATGGACGAAGTGCCTCGAAGCCATCGACAGATCCACCCTCCCAGGTCGCTGCGCACCGGTCAGATTTCCCCAGAAACCACAGGAATGGATTCGGGAGATTACTGAGATGCAAGAGATCGATTCTTGCGGACAGTTTCTCGGATGCGCGATGTTGTGGTTCTGTATAAGCAGCCATCGCAAAGAGCCGCAGATTGAGCTCGCTGACTCGTCGCGCCACGGTCCGAAGCCTTCGAAATTGCGAACATCGGTTCAGGACCATGCGGAATGCTAGAGGACCTCTTTTCTCGAGCATTCTCGCCGTTACGCGGTGTCGAGGTTGCCATCGACCCTTGTTGTACGGTATCGCGGGCGAAGCTCGACCCTGCCCACAACGCGACCATGGCGAGCGCGCGCACACGCACGCTGACCACGGATTACCATGGTAGATGATCTTCAAGCCACCAACTGCTCACAAGCAGATAAGCGTTGCACGAAGTGTTCAATCCGTCTCCGGGCGACTTGACCGCTCTCCTCACATGCAGGCCCCCATTCGGCTTCGACAACCTCGATTGATATGAGCACCGCCACTTTGGATCTTGCGCTTGCGATCCCATGCAGCGAACATAGGTGTCCATCAGCGGTATGAAACATGTCTTTCGAATCAGCAGCAAGATCCTGCGTAGGCAGCGACACCCGATGATCGACACGTATAGCAGCGCGATCATGATAGATGGAGCGGAGAACCGGGCACTCAAAGCCAGCACGGGTATGCCATGGCTCCACGAGCTGCACCGGAGGGCTCGATTCTCTTCTCGACGACTACCGCGGCTTGTTCGAGAGGGCAAGGGAGGCGCGCCGACGGCAGTCGGGAGATTAAGAACATATCGGAATACATCCGGCCAGGGCGATTAGACAACACCGGCGTGGTGACACCTAGCCGCTAAGACGATGAAGAAGAGATACCGACACAACACCACTCCCACTGTCATGATGGTGGCCGCGTCGGTGGCTGGTGCAAGTTGGAGGTATTGGGCAATTCCGGCAGTACCTCACAGCCGCGACCTCTCAGTGACTCTTCTGCTTCGAAGAAGTAGACTCAGCATCGCCGATATGCGCTCACTCTGAGGTCAAGCTGCCGTACGGGAGTGACTCTTGGTGCCTTTCGCTTCGTTGGCGAGGATGGGCAAGTACCAGCCTGAGCACGGTGCCCGGGGCGATGCGCGATTGCCGATAGTCATCGATGGGGCCGATCTTGATATGCTCTGTAGAAGTTGGAGGGACTCTGATTAAGTGTAGAGACAGTATCCTCCACCCACCAGTGTCAGCAGGCCATCGAGGCACGGGGGGCGTCGATATGTTGGTAGACGTGTGATGGCAGTAGATGTCGAGAATCTGTCTCCAAGTAGTGGCGCATGCTGAAGGAAGTCGTGTTGACTTTCGAGCTCCGGGACTGAGGACATTCCAGGGGTATCGAGGCATTGATATGGGCAGCAACAAAGTCGCCGAATAGCAACGAGACGTGAAAGCTGTAGTAGAACGGCTTGGTCGCCCGGCGACAGTCATCGTCTCGGGCGACCGGTCTAGATCCAAATCACCATGGAGATAGCCATGACAGACGACGTTTACTTATCTGGAAGCGGCGAGATTACAGATGGGGGACAAGGCTGAGCAAAACTAGCCAGTGTTCATTGCTAGACACTACCAAGAGGTCTTCTATGCTATGTCTATCATAGGTCTTGTGCTCGGTGGAACCCCGTTCAGCACGGGTTGTATAGATATCACGAGTTGTAGTAAGAATTGAGGTCTCCGATGCTGCTGTAAGACACGGAAACACCAACTCTCGATCAATGGAAATATCCAGGTGGCGAGCATTGTAACATCGGAGATCATTTCACGCACACGAACTGCAAGTGGATGGATGAAGACGGTGTGTTATATTGTGGTTGAGAAAGCTGTAAACGTTCCCTAAAGCCGTGCCCGAGTTCCATTTCCTGCTGAAAGAAGACCATCGCCGGCGCACATGCCTATTCTCGTGCAACGAAGATTGACGTTCAGCTTGTCAGTCATGTATCCGTGAAAATTGAAAAACATTCCATAAAACAAGACGTAGATGGAAACTGATGCCTGCATAGAAAGTAGATGGTCAGCTTCTGTAGAATGAGTCTGAAAGAAAACAGCTTTGGTGACTTACCACCAGCTTGCTCGCCTGTACCATAGCATCACGAGCCTCTATCTGCCGAATCTTCCCTGTGTCCACCATCGGGGTGCGTGGGCATCATGCCGGAGCCTTGCCAGAAGTAGTTGTGACCATCATGAGTGTGAGCATATGGTGAGGGGGCAAAGCCATAAGGCAGAGGGTTTCCAGAGCTAGGCCTCGCCATCATAGGACGCATCATTGACGTCGTCGGAGCCGTCGTCGGAGCCGTCTGTACAGGGTATCCCATGTTAGCAGCGTAGTCGAAAGAATGGATGCCCGGAATGTGTTGAGCCGACATGTGCATATGGTGGTGGTGATGATCGCCGCCGTAGGTAGAAACGTTGCCGCTGCTAGACCTCTGAGTTTCAGAGACCACGAGAACGTCATCGTCGTCATCGTCGTCGACTACTTGACTGGAAGACTGCGTCGAGCTTGGCGCTGCCATGGTTGGGAACGTCGCACCACCATTGCCGTGTTCGGACTTCACGTTTGTGGCATCTTCGAATTTCACTTCGCATTTCACGTCTTCGGATTTGACTTCACCTTTGATGTGCTCGTTCTTGACGGGCTCGTCCTCGTCGCCGGCGTTCTCGTCAACCTCCTCGAGCTTGCGCTTCTTGGCGGGAGGCTTGGCGACGCCCTTCTCCTTCTTGACGGCGGGCTTCTTGGGGGTGTTACCGCCATTGATGCCGTTGGGGCCGATACCATGAGCCTTCATGAGGCGCTCATATCGCTTGGCACTGTGAGGAAGGAGTCAGCCATTGCTCGGAAATGGGAAAGGGATGTTGATACGTACGCAGCGCCCTTGCTGACAATGTCGAGCTGCTCGGCAACAGCGGCAAAGTCGACCTGAGAATGGTTAGCAGTCGGAAACAGAAGATGAAATTTTGTGGACCAAGAATAGTGGCAAGAGCGTCAGTTGGGTGGTGATGGGCGGTCAGACAGCGACGTCATGGCAGCGACGAGGAGCTGACCACCAATTGACAGCAAGAGAGCATTGGAGGGATGAGGGTGTGGAGGATGAAGGGGTGAGAAGAGAAATTTGGTGACTCACCTTGCCGGCGTTGGAGTTCTTGATGCAGGAGATCAAGAACTGGAACTGGGAGCTGTCATCCTTGGCAGACATGGTGACGGATGGATGGATTGAAGATGACCGTAAAGTGAGGAAGAGAGTGGGTAGAAGATGGGACGAGAGATGAACTCTAGTGCTGATGGTGGTTGGATTTGAGGTCGTAGAGTTTCTGGTTGATGCAAACCAGGTGGTCGTCCCAAGTTTGTCGTATGAAAGCTGTCGTCCGAGGTTTGTCTTTGTGGGTGGTTGTGGTTGTGGGTGGGTTGGAAGAAAGAAGGTGGGGGGAGGACCAGGTTCAAATGAACTCGAAGAAGGAACTCGAATATAAAATATTGAGAAGTTGGTGGGGTCCAGGTCAGTTCTCAGAAGGACTGAAAAGCAACTTTTGGTTGATTGAATGGTGATTGTTAGGTGGTCGCTGGACAGAATGGCAGTTGTGCAGATAGTCTTGCTGGGGGTTGGATTGTTCCTCTGTGAATTTGTTAGCAGGAACCTCAATCAGAACATTTGGACATGATAGGCTAGAGGTATTGATTGTTTGAAACCCGAAGCAGCTGCGCGGTCAAAGCTTTTCTTTTCGTGTCCTGGCTCTGGCAAGTGCGCCTGCCAAATGAGATCATGTTCCTTCCTGTTTTTCGACAATCCAAGTTGCTACAGATCTAGAGCGCCCACACTTACCTGGATTCAAGGCAATCACGTCGAGATTTGCGTTGGAATATGATGGCCGTGTCTTGGAGACGAACCCGTCCAATGTCAATGACGTCCAAGCCGAGTATGTCACAGGTCGGCATCAGTCTGATGCCAGTTGCTCACCACCAACCGAAGAGACAGAAGACAGACACGGGAAACCATTTGAATATATTACTATCTTAGATGATCTCGTCCTTTCAGAGTCTTGGATTCTTGATGTGCTTGTCCATGTTCTCCGACTTGGTGTCTGCTGGGCATGGGAACCCCTTGTCTGCGGGGTACGTGCATACAGAGACAAGAGGTATAACGGTGCACTGGTCAGTCCCAGCAAAGGGCATATTGACCAGACAGCACAGTCCAGGATTCAAGTCATTGACCCTGAGGAAGTCAATGGAATTGGTCAGTCTTCGTGGAAAAGGGATGCCTCCTAGGCAGGTGCCGAACGTTGGGGTTTCGCTGGCCCAAATCGCCATGTTTGCTCCTGAGTGACTACCTTGGCCTATGTCTTTGATATTGCCAGATAGAAACACCCTTGTCTCTCCCCTTGTAATGCTTATCATCGATTTTGTAGTTTTTTCTTTTCCAATTGCCTAGCCTCGCTGATGCCTAGATACTCTTGTTCCTCACCTCCGGAACCTGTGTTGACAATTGCAGTCTGTTTTGACTGTGCCATATCTTGCAGTGTCTGTCGCCTTGCTTTTGTTGGAGGCTTGGTGTGAACATTTACAATAATCAGTCAGGCAATGGTGGGTCACTGTTAAGACAGCAATGGACATCCTGTCAAGTAGAAATACGAAAGTCCAGATACAATAGGTCCACTGCCAAAGACAATTGTTCCTAGGTTAGGGGTCCGTGAAACCGACAGTATTGTGTTCCATGTTTTATGCCGGCGGGATCATGTCCAACTCCACCTGTGTCTATCCCCGGACTTTCAATAACATAGAAGAAGGGAGCACTGTTAATGTATTCGAGGTATTGCGCAATATATTTTCTTATTGGAATGCTGGGTCGGACATCACAAAAAAAAAAAAAAAGGCAAAAGAAGAGGGAAAAAAAAAGACAAAAAAAAAGCAGATGCGAACAGCTGGAGAGGTATGTGTGGTAGAGTCTTCCAGTCCTCCGAGGGTCGAGTCTGCATCTCCATACCAGCAGTCTGTCGCACCTAACCACTAAGCCAGAAGACCTAGTGGCTGTTGAAAATATGTCGGCGTGTTGCACATTATCAGGCTTTGTTTCGGCGTCGGCTAAACCAGGCAGAAACTCTTGTAGACGCCGCTGCAGTACGTGGGCTGGCCACGACACACGCATGACCACAGTGTCGTGGTTGAGATGGCGACAGACAAGAACCTTTACCGTTGCATCACGTGGAAGATAGCAGAGCAACCAGCACCTTGGGAAAATATTCATTCCATCCGCCTGTCAAGTTGCATTTCCTAATATTCTATTTACTCTATCTATGAAAACTTTGCTTTTGACCTAGATAGGTGGGGTTTTGTTTGTGATATCATGTGGCACTGGACCCTTCACCAGCCATAGCAGTGGTAGCTCGTCGTCTCAACCGTAATTCTAGCTGCCCAAGTACCAGTCTCAGTAGTACCCGACCAGGGTTGGCCAAGCTGTGTGCTTCCTCGAACGGCTGCGCAACCGCCTAGGAAGCGTCGCTGGAATATATCTGATGAGTGATCATGACGGATGGGTCTATGAAGGTTAGAGACTGGTAGCAAGATGAATCAAGAAAGAGGATACCCCATAGCCGACTGACCTTGGTTTGGTCAATTCCAGATTCTTGGCATGAGCGCAGTGTTGAGTACTCTTGGCGGTGAGGTCGAGATCATCGTGGAGGCTCGGATGTCGAAGGTTCCGGCCGGGAGTCCATCCTTTGAGCAGCTGCGCCAAGGACTGTTGCCGGCACGGCGTGGCGGTCTTACCTGGAAGCAAAAACGGGGCGGGTACGTGCGGTTCGGACCGAAAGGCGCATGTTCAGGTCCGGACGGCAGCGCGTGGACAGCGCACAACTACCTACTTGACGACAAGCGACGGAAGACTCGTCGGGTGCATGTCCGCCTTTAAGGCTAGACGAGACCTATGGAAGAGAACTTGCAGTTCCGACGGAAAGTTGACTGTCGCGTCATCTTGTGCTCTTATGTACGTGAAGCTATCTACGTGAAGCTATGTCAGTGGCTTTGTGGTGTGTGTAGAAAAGATTGAATGCTAGAAAGCTCGCAAACAGCTGGTAGAATATTTGCTGGAGAGGCAGGTAGGCAGCCGCCGAGAACAAAAAAGCTGTGATTTGAACCTTGCCATTTGATGCCACGTCGTGGATTATTACTGTGCCCTCTGGGATTGCTACCAGTGCACTCGCATATGTGATGGCCACCGCGAGACCACCACCATTGGACGATCAACATGAGACGACTTGATAAGGCAGCTCGATGGAGCAAAATACCACCTCGACGATGAGACATGCCCAAGGAAAGATAAAACTGAGAGTATTTCTCATGCCTCAGGATTGTGTACAAGTCGTTATTCTGCCTTGGCATGCATACAACAGGAGGGCGAAGTCGTCTCTCTGCAGATACGAAATGTAAGACTCGAAACTGTGATGATTTATCAATCTTTGCCTTTCATTCTTTTCTGCTACTCTGGTTCCCGCAACTCTGGGATCCAAGCTGTCGGGGCTGTTTGTACCTGGGGAATACTATCAAGTAATGAGACTCATTTCTCCCTGGTATACCAATTTCGCCTTCCATCAATTAATTCCATCCATATTCTCCCGTGACCTTGCTCAGAGAGCGACATCGAGTCTCTCAAGTCAATCCAGGCGCCGGCCCTAGACCTCATCCTCATCCTCGTGGTCGGGAAGCTCCTTCTCGTCACCGTCCTCGAACTTCAAGGCGCGGGCTCTAGCATCGGTCTTGAAGAAGGGGGTGGGAGTGTCGGGGACCGTGTCGTCATCGACGTCCATGTCGAGCTCGGCGCCGGCCTGGCGCTCCTCCATGAGCTTGGCGACCATCTGCTTGGCCTTGGCGGAGCCCTTGGACTTGGGGGTCGACTTGGTGACCTTGTTGGCCTTGGGGGTGGTGGTGGCGGCCTTGTCGAGGCTCAGGCCGAGCTTGCGCTTGATCTGGCCGTAGCGAACCTGCGAGGGAATGGTCAGTTGTGGTCTCCGATGGATGAGAGAGTCGAGGTGCAGGACAAACCTGGGCGGTCTTGGCGTTGCTATAGCCCAGCTCGGCGGCGATGGCGGCCCAGTCGCAATCGGGCTTGGTCTTCATGTGCTTCACCATGGTGAAGAAGAAGAGAGCGTTGTCGGTGGAAGGAGCCTTCTTGTCATCCATTGCGAAGACGGGTAGTTGTTTCTGTTTGGGGCTTGGGGGGTGTCAGTTGAAAAGCGGTAGTCAAGTTGCATAAATTGGAAAGAACAGGGAATTTCGCATGGCGAGAGCATCGAAATCCGATGTACTGTTCTCGTCACCATGGCAGAATCACCATGGCTGGGCAATTCCAGGTGAGATAGCTCTTGGATCAAGCTTCTGCTGGCTTGGACTTGGGACCATGGAACAAGAAATGTGTTGCAAAACAAAACTTGGGGAGAGTGACTCACTTGCTTGTCAAGTTTGGCGTTTTCAGACGAAGACTGGATGCCTGTAATGCTTTGACCTAGGAAGAAATGGTGAGCTGGAGGATCTTAATTGAATGGAGCAGAAAAGGTGATGCTGAGAAAATCCAATCTCGTCTCAAGTGTCAAGGGCGAGATTTGCTGATGGCAGATGCTGGAAATAAAAGGAAGTGATGGAAAGAGCAGCCCCGGACGGAAAAGCCGTGCAATGCTATAGATATACTGGGAGACTTACGATCTTCACGGTGTTCAAGGTTGTCGAATATTGTGGTGTGTGTTTCCCTGTGCTGTTGGGTTGTTTGGAAAAAGAAAGCAGGTGGTGACCGTGTGCCTATCGTGAGTTTCGGAGCTTGAATGCAGAAAGTGGGCTTGCCCGTTTGGGATTGGAGTCGCAAACGCATGTCCCTGGCATGAACTCCATTGTGAATTGAAAAGTCTCGGCAGTTCAGATTTTCACTGGTTGTCGCCTTATTGGTTCGTGGTAATCTGCAACGGCGACATGGTAGAAGAGACGATCAGAATAAGCAAATATAGTCGGGCCTTACGATACGGCCACTTTTGCAGGAGTAGAGGAGTGGCAGGAACCAAACCAAAGTGGGTATATTCATGAGATCGAGGCAATTGTTTTTGTGTTTAAATTAAACTGTTCAAATCTTGGTTCATTGACATACATGGTTGTCTGTCACAAACCACATAGAACGGCAGATACGTGTAGCATTGTCGTTGTCATCTGGATGCCCAAGCAAGCCAGGAACAGTCCGTGTACTCGAGCATGTATCCAGACACAAATCGAGAGCATAGTGTCTACCCGTGTTGAAATAATCAAGCCTATTGTCTGTTTCAGCTGTTATGTGCTGCATACAATGGGTGCGAAGGACCAACGTTGATAGCAGTCGGGGGCCATTACGAAAGATCAGACCCGAGGTCTTCAGTGCTGGGCTACCAGCGAATCACCTCAATCGATGCTCAATATGATGAAAAGCGGATTTTGTTAGCATTACAGCTCAGGCTCAACGCTTGCTGTAAGTAATGGTAATCAGAAATTCCTGCCTCCAAGAATATGACATCGGCACAAGACTTTGCTCTCGTGTTTGAACCTATTCCAGAACTCCGCGCACCCAAAAGTCAAGTATCTTCCTCTTTTTTACAAAGCTCACTTATGGAATACCCGTGGATCTAATACAGTGATAATCATCGCCTGAGAAAAGAAAATACCCGGCGTGCAAGATAATTGTTGTCTCACCACCTCCACCATCACCAAGTCGACATACAAGCAGCCTATGCTTCGCCAAAATATCTGAATCTAGTCAGTCTCAAATGTTAGGTATGGAAAATAGTGTTGGCCACTTACTCGGGCAAGTCGTCGTGCATCATGGGATCGACATTTCTGTCGTCTAAAGCCATTCCTGCAGAGTTATCCATGTCGTCCGCAGGGTCGTCCAGTCTCTGACGTTTAGCAGGTTGCTCTTCGCTTTCCTCGTCGCCCTCGCCCGTGTCCATCTCTAGAGGAGTCGCTTCTTGCGTGGTAGTTGGTGAGTCGTCCTGTCCTGGTGTCTCCATTGACACTTCGGTTTGCGGCAGTTGTTCATGTGGTGCCGGCTCGGAAGCAGGAGGAATAGCAGGATGAACAGGCGCGGCGGCGACAGCAGGCGGAGGCGGAGGCGGCGCAGGATGAGCAACCTGATGGTTCATTGGTACACCCTGAGGAGGAGGAGGAGGAGGAGGCTGATGTTGCTGAGGATCTGGTAGGGCGGCCGTGGCATTGGCCAGAGAGGCGACGGCAGCAGCGGTCATGGCATCGAGATCATGATCTTGGTTCTGCACAGGGACAGGCACAGGTCCGGGCGCATGTCCAGGTGCTGGGCCGGGTGCTGGGCCGGGTGCTGAGCTGGGTACTGGGCCGGGTATTGGCCCGGGTGCCGGCCCAGGTACCGATCCAGGTCCTTGGGGACGTGCAATAGGCACGGGAGGTATCCTCTTGGGCCTTCCACGTCCTGGTCCAGGCCGGCGAGTAATTGGATTCAAGGTCGGGTCACCCTGTCTGGGCTTTTCACCCGAGAAGCCATTGGTTTCAGCTTTATGCTGAGCCCTACGAAGGCCTTGAAAATGTTGACTAGGTTGCAGTCAGTTCCTGGTCACATTCGAATTACAGATTGAGGACTATCGTATCCCTCTCGACACGGATTTCATGGTGCGGGTACTGTCTGGGGCTCATTTATATAGACCAAACGCGGCTGCAATCCGGAGAGGAGGCATCGCAATGTCTGCTGAACACGATCAACGGCCAGCATGGGGGGCACGCAATTGATATACATTGATGCTGCAGAGCAGATTGAGACATGGTTGAGTCAAGCTCGACTATATAACAAAGCCAAGATCGACGACCATATATGAGAGAGGGTATAGGTAGGGGCAGTCCGGCTGCTGACAACAGACACGAAGGCGTATTTACATACCGACAACCTTCATTTGTAAAGCCGTAGCCCAGGGTGCGCATGTGATTACCGATGGTCGTCCATTCCGACCCACTGATGATGCCGATATTTTTGACCGACAGAATGGTAAAGAAGAGGTCTTTGTCGGCTCTATCGCCCCAATTCTTGTTCATTCTGGCGAAGGGCTGGCTGAGCGCGCAACGCGGCTGGCTGAGCTGGGCTGGGCTGTCTCGAGCTCAAAATTCGGAGCTAACGGTAAGGAGTGGAACTGTGGGCTAGTATTTTGCTCTGGGAGGGAGGAAAAAAATTGTTAAGGACAAGCTGACTGGACTGGACTGCTAGGACTGGAGAGTTTAATAAGGTAAGCTGGGCTGACTTGAGACCTGGAGGTGGCAGTGGGCAGGTCGGAGAATTTGGGGGTCGATCGAGGAGGGGCGAGCAGTGCAAAAAGAGCTTCCAGTATGTACAGCGCAGCGCCCAGATCAATCAATCCCGGTGGCACACTGCACACTGTCGCCTGTCACTCGATCTCCGGCTGGCTCGAGCTTGGTTCTGCTCCTTCGGGGGCGTCTGTGAGATCCGAGAGCCAAAGGCCAAGGGTTCTCAGCAGAACAGGCAAAAATTGTGCATCAACCGTATGGGCTCGAAATAGCTAGACTCGAGCGCCGCGGAAGCACAATAGTGGGGTGGATGCAGCTACTGACCAATGACTGAGCTCCAGAGCAGCGCAAAAGCGGCAATGTGCCATTTTATGCTCTGAAAAGAAAAAACCGAGTCGTATCCTCACCCAGTCGAGCCGGTCGAGCTAAAGAATTCGAGCCAGGGAAGGGCCAAGAATCAATTAAAGTCATATCACGTGAGTTGGCGTCAATCCGCGTCACTCCTGCCACGCCCCGATGCGACCCAATCTCGAGATTTGCGCGACTTGACCTGATCCCCCCAACCACTTCAAATTTCCCCCCAACGAGGTTGCCTCCCGGCTCTCTGCCTAGGCTGCGAGACACTTCGTATCGTCACATCTCCCTTGAACGGAAATGCCTATTTTTCATTTTGTCAAGCACATCCAAAGGTAATAATAACCTTTGGAGCAAGTCATGACGGTCGCAAACATCAAGTGATGCGTCCCACTGTGGCCGTGATGTCGTTGCTGGGGACGCGTTGCAAACAAACGACATCATCCGTAGCCACCCTCGGCATTTCAGGATCGCCTCCACACCACCTCGGGCTCTCCCTGTTTTATCTAATGTACCTCATTTTGGAAAAGCATTGCGCGAGTGCCTTGCCTAACTGCCCATGCTTGCGAGACAATACAGCAATTGTCCAATGGGTTCTCCCAATTCCTCTCGCCCGTTGCCAGAAGAAAAAAAAGTTGCCCAAGTCAGCCGAATCCTCCATGTCAAGTACAGCCAATAATCAGCCCGGGATTTGTCCCTCGACGGATTAGAATGACTCACACGTCTCACCAGACGTGAACTGAACCTGCGCAAGCCTGGCAAGATCCCGGAATGTACCATTGTGCATGTATGCAGCAACCTTTTCCAGGATTTCGGCTACGAAAGTTCCTGACTTCCTGGTCCGCTGGCCTGCCAAACGATGTGCCCAAAAACGAATTCCCAATATGCTGTCTCTGTCACGGAATGCGCTGTTGTCAGTGCATTACTCTTGACCGGTCAAACATTACGTCTCGCAAGGCGTCCCTGCGGTCGTACTCTTGAGTCTGCCACACCAGAATCTGAGCGTCACATTCACCCGGCTGATGAGTCGTACGTATCTGCCGAAATGTACCCAATCACTGGCAGAAATTTCACAGGTCAAGTAAACATTACGACCATGGATCAGCTCCGCTGTAGGTTGCCGAGATGGCGCCAGGATCAGACCCCCGAGACCCCCCCCCTTCGACAAGGATCATCAAAACCACTTTACGCGGTTGAGTCGTCGTGCCGCGTTTCCATTACACTAGGTCGCGTCTCCCCCACCATCATCACCAGCCCAGGTCCGCTGTCTTTGATTACTTTACTTCCCTTTTCCGACCGGAGTTGCTAGGCAACAGGCAGCCATGTGTCTCGCCCCCAGGCTTTTGCAGGCTTTTGCACGCCTTCTACAGGGTCTGGCCGGCCATTAAAGGTCAAAGGCGCGCCACTTGGCGGGTCGCGCATGCAACCACTTTACACGTTCCTTTTTGGCCCGTTCCCTTATCATCACTCGCATCCTTGTCTTCCCCCACAGCCCATCGCCCATACGGAGCCAGAAGCAAACAATATCTCATGCACATCATTCCTTTTCGGCCATCGGCCTGGGCGCTGTTGAACTCTGATGAGCACCGTTGAAGGGCCGCCTATCCTATTGCTCCATTGTCTGACAAACCGGCCTTCTTCTGCTTCTTATTCCATCTAGGTTGAGACTAAAGAGAAGTACGCTTCCTTGTGCTAGCGGTAGCTATCCTGTTGTACTACTATCTATCCATCCAAGAAAGGGCTCCACCTCGCTATAGTCCGTTTCTCTTGCTCGGGTGTGATCTGCTGAGCCGGACCCCATACTCATCAAAAGTTTCAGCCAGGCTTTACGACATATATCTCCCTTGCCTGGCCTCACCGGGTTTCACTGTGCCCTGTTCATGAGTCACTGAACTTCTCCTGCACCCTGCGTTCAGCCTGATCTCCAAAGATTCTGTTACATCAAATCGCCTCACATTGGGCTGTGCAGTTTCTCTTCGGATTATCAACTTTCCTGGGTAGCCGGAGAAGAAAAAATCTTCTTCCTCTTTCCTGTGCTGGACGACAGAAGCCTTCGAGCAAACCGAGTCACTTCTCCAGTTCACCAGTCTCAGAGTCAGTCAACATCATGTCGAACAACGACAATGCCATGGCTCGATTCCTGTTTGCAATCCTGCAACAGAAGAACCTGAAAGATGTAAGTGACTCTCTCGCATGACTTCAACAACACTCGCCTTCATCGAGCTACCAACTGATTCGCATGTCAGATCGACTGGAGCAAAGTTGCCAGCAACCCGATACTGGCCCAAGAAATCACCAACGGCCATGCTGCACGGATGAGATACTCCCGTTTTCGCTCAGCAATGCTAGGTCTCGAGCCTCAACGACGTAACCGTACCAGCAAAGAGAAACCCAACCGAGTCGTCAAGTCCAAGAAAGAAGCAAAGGATCCAAAGTCCAAGAAGCAAGATGCCACGAAGGCCGAGTCACCAAAACATTTCACAAACGGTGTTGATCCGGGCGAGAGCCCTGCCCTTGCGACAAGAATCAAGCAAGAGAGCGGTCCACCAACATACCAGAGCACTCGCATGACGCCCATGTCGATGGCATCAGCTGCACCTATGCAGCATACCATTGCACCCCGCCTCCTCACTCCTTGCAGTGATACTGATGGCTTCCCGGCATCACCGGCTGTTACTGCCAGCCCTGGGGCCGAGATGCTCAACTCCCAGGCGGCATATGACTTTCCCATGGGCCACTTCCCCCACGATCCTGCCATGTGGCCACACTCTCCCATGTTTTCTGCTTACGACCCATCATACGCATTTGAGCCGATGCACATGCCTTTTGAGCACCAGGCCATGCACCACCACGGCGGATGTGTGCCTCCTTCAGCTGAAGCAGAGGCCGACGTCGATCATGTCCACGTGAAGCACGAAGAATGGCATAATCACTGCGCTTAATCAAGCCCATTCGGCAACTTCAACTTATCAACCACTTGGTGTCATCACATCACACTTTTCCTTTGTTCACGTCAGTTTATGAATATTATGCCATGTCTCGGTCGGGTCACGTCAGGCGTTTCGGAAACAAATAGGGGGACTTTTTTTCGGAGGAACGGTTCTATTCCAAGTGATATCCGAGGGGGAGAAAATGTAAAGAATAGATATGAAGGATGGTTCCTCCACTCTAGAATGCAAAGGCGAAAGGCAACAATCAATGCAATGAAAGCCATACATTAGCCCTTTTCTTGGAAATGTGTTCAACGTCGGGCTTTTCTCGAACCTGTGGCTGCTTGACTACGTGAGGCTTGACTTCATGTTGACTCGAATGGCTGACCATCTACTGTCAGTCTTGTGCCTGTCATTTCGTACGTGCTGGATGCGAGCGCTATGAGCTCGGAAGTCCGTTCTCAAAGACTCGTAGTCCAGTCCACGCACTATTGTGAAAACTGTTTCGTCTATTAGAGGAATACACTACGCGCAAGTGAGGGTGAAGACTCCCCATTCGAGGGGCGTAGGCAACAAGACAGCCTATCGACATTTACCGAGGCGTTTTCTTGTCCCGCTAAGGTAGGAACAATCAAGCTGCTTGCAATGACTGTGGCCATCAGCGACTCCATCCAGGACCCGCAAAGCTAGAGTTCTGAACTGCATGATGCTTGTAGTGGAGAATAGAGACATATGCCTGCCACCGACACCAAAGATCCATTCACGCCTGCAGATTTGCCCACATCGTCGTGGTTAGACTCAGATCGGCTTTTTCGCGACAGATGTTCTAGATGAATCTTGGGTATCCTTTGTTGGTAGCCTGACATTAGAATCAATAGCAATGCCGTCCCATGCTCCTCCCTCTACTTTGATCTCCATCTTGTCGTTCTAGACGGCAACGACTGGAGGACTGTTCTTGCCCATTCTCCCAATCGGCAGGTACCCAAACTAGAAAGTTGAGTAAAAAGACATCCGAGTTTTGGAACGCGTAGATTTGTTCGTTCTCCCATTGAGCTCCTGCCTCTAGTCCATCGCTCGGTAGGAGAATAAAAGTGACAAATACTATACTGTAGTTACGACGAGGTTATCTGAGGGAGGTACGGCCCTCCCTGAGCTGGACCACTTGACATTCACCCTCCGTCGGACATCCCAACGTTAGGTCTGCTAATCAACCTAAGTCCTTCATGTTGGATGCCTGAGCAAAGAAACCGGCCAAGTCCGCCTGCCTAGCCTTTCTCAATTCATGGCCCAGGAAGTCTTTGCTACTTGGGAAGCCTCTTGGCATAGAGTACTCTGCCCTGGTCTGTTGTGATACATCTGCAAGAAGACTTGGAACTCATAGTTGGAAAGAAGTCTGCGATCCTCTTGCTCGAATGCTTCAGACCGCGCATGAAATTTCCTTTGCAGCACATCATCAGAGTTTATTACCTTGGGACAGACCAATGAAACTCAAGCCTAGATTTGGCCACACTATACTCACCTACTTGCGCTGGAGAAAGAGAATCAGAGGAAGTGGCCAATTTCCAAGATGATTTCTGGATCATGTCCAGTTTCCTGGTTTGCCAAACATGTCAGCTGATCAACATTTTCAGTGCGATAGAGTGAAAGGTGACGACGATGAAAGAATGCTGCACTTGACACCAACTCTAGTGATGTTCTAATGACTTATCTTCGTCTCTAACTAAATACTTCCCAGTTGAATCTTCTCTTGGATCTTTGGTGGTATTCGAAGCTACTGGCAGAATAACATTGGCAGACGGAAGGAGCGTAGATATGTTGGTCCTGGTAGGCCGGGATCCTGAGTGTATACGGTCGCCATAGTGATCGTATCGACTCAACACCAAGAATTCTTCGTCCTCCCCCCATTCTTCCGAGTCTACGGTCGTCGAGCCCGGTGAATAGATGCTTTCAAAGGATCAATTTGTATAGGTAATCAAGCCAAGTTCATATCCAGTCTGTGTTCCGGCTCACTTGATTCTCCCAACAAACAAGGCCAAGGTATCTTGCCGTGATGCCCGCAGTCATGCTTGGGCGTTGACCTCGTCGACACCTTGGTGTATCTGACGACACCCTCCTGCGGCCTACCCAACTGTTCGACCAGCTCTACGATCAAGGAAACCTCCCAGCTATGCGGGTTCGCTGTTTCTGTCTTGAGGTCTTACGACACCCTCTTGCGGCCAACCCGACTTTTCGTCCAGCTCGACCATCCGCAGCCGCTTTTTTCTTGCCTCTCACAAGTGTTTAATTCTTCCCATCTCTCGATTTCAGCTTCAGAATCCTCCAAGCTTCGTCATCCATCCATCATCTGCTGATCCAGCGTTCCGTCAGCCAAAACCCTTCTCCATCACCATCTCCATCCTCAGCCCCGTCCTTGGTGAAGTAGAGGCCTGTATCATTGATTCCAACATTACCGGTGCTGGATCCAGCCCCCCTAGCAACGGCGCCATGGTTCCCAAGCTCGATCGTTCCGGCTCTGGCCGTCGAGGGGACCGCTTGTCAGATCCCGATCCCACAGAGACTGACTTGAATCACCCGGGTAAGTATCTCATGGATTCAGTTGTTGATCACGCCAACTCTTTCGCGCGTCTTTCGGTTTTCCAGCAACAAGGTACTGGCCTCGCAGACGACATTCCCGACATCAATGACGCCGCCGCTGACTCCAGTCGTTCAGAGAACCGCCCCTTGAATCCCAACACTCGCGCTGTCGGCCCCGGTCACACGTACCCCACGATCTCTGGCACTGAGTTCATCATGCACGACCATCGCAACTTGAGGAATCGCGCCCAGGGTTCTCGCATTATCAAAACTGTTCCTGCTACTACCGAAGACACCCAGGATTTCCAAGTTGATTCGAAGACCACTGGCAACTTGATGAATCGCAGCAATGCTTCCTCCACTGTCAAGACTGAAGATTCCGAGGATTTTCCCCTTGATTCGAAGACTGCTGGTACAAACACTGCTCCGGGCCGCCAGCAGACCAGGTACCGACTGAGAAATGTCAGCAGGACTGAAACCAGCGCCAGCAGCATCATCAGCCGAGACAGCACCTCCGAACGCTCGAGCGACCCGGACAGCAACTTGCCCGGTTCTAGCTCCGGCCTTTCAGGACACGGCCCATCTCGCCCCGGCCAACTACAGAACCGTTCCCCAAGTTCCCAGAGACCTGAACAACTTCTTCCTGCAAGCAACAGCAACCAGTCCCTCCCTCTGCATAGTCCAGTCGCTCAGAACCCCATCGCAGAGAACCACTCTCACGCAAAACACCCCGACGCAGTTGTTACCATCAAACCTGACCAGCAGTCACTCGAGGATCTTGTATCGTAAGTTAACTCTCTCTTTCCTGCTTCTTCCTGCATCACATCGCCCTTCTTGTATTGGGCCTCTATGGTCCTTCACGATACTGGTGTCGGTACAATTGCGAGGGTCACCCTCGCACCCTCGTGGGTGCCCATCGACTCTCGAGGGCCCAGATCCTCGTCACTCAGTCTCGTCAACCGATCTTTCGTTCTTGCCGCATCGGACCACGACTTCACGCATCAGACAACGTTCTTGCCAATTGCATCTTGCCCGATCTTGGGTTCTTGCCGCATCAGACAACGTTTTCACGCATTTGACAACGTTCTTACCGTATTATATCTTGCCCGATTTTTCGTTCTTGCCACATCAGACAACGATATTGCATACTGGTTAGCGTTTTCCACGCATTGGACAACGTTCTTATCGTATGAGACAACCACAAGAACTTTCTAACAGATTTCTATAGTAACCTTTTCGACAAGAAACTAGCCATAACACAAGCACGAATCGCAGCAGATGTTGTCCAAACTATCATGGCTCCTGACAGCCGCGACAACTTGGGCTCGGATGAGGATATGCCGAGTGACGATAGGCGCGTTTCCAAGACACGAACGGGCCGCATTGTCTGGGATCACAAGGCAGACATTCATCTCATGCTTGCCCTATTCTACGAGATGAACCCAGACGAAGAGAACTGGAGCAACATCCAGACCATGCTTCGAAAGTATGGTTTTGGTGACTGTAGCATTGTCGCTTTCAAGTAAGTATTACCTGTGTTTTCACATTCACGTTCTTCCATGATGTCATCTTTTTCGATCTCGAAATGTTTTCTTGATCTCGAAATGTTCTCTTGAGCTCGAATTCTTTTCTTGAGTTCGAGAATTTTTTCTCGATTTTCGAACTTCGATGGCAACTATTTTTCTTTTCTTTGTAAGAAGAAAGAACGTTACTTGATCACATACACACACCCACACACACCCACACACACCCACTCTCTCTCAAATCATCTCGTCATGATACAAACTAATCTTTTTTCTTCTCTTCTACCCAGGCAGCATCTAGTCAGGGTTGCACGCAAGCACCAGCCCGACAACAGATACAGAGGCAACCGTGTCTTGCCTGACCGCAACGAACGTCCCGCCCCTCTCCTTCCCCCGGGTGAGCAGAGCCAGCCGGCTCACCAAGACCAGCCTGGAGACCAGCCTGGCGATCAGCCTGCACGTAGCAAGAAGCGTGCAGCACCCAGCCGCGACACAAGCTGTGAGGTCGAGTACTACCGTGCCGACCATACACCAGAGGCCTCGTGGGACGGGGACATGCCGTCCGAGGACGAGTTTGACGGCCCGAACAAGCGGGCCAAGAAGGACGAGAGTGACGAGGGCGGCCTCGCGTCTGTCCCTTGTCACGTCAACCCCGTGACCCGCCCCGTCGAGTACTACGACGACGACGACGGTTTCCCTCGTGCCCGTCGTGAGGTTCCGGTAGATCCCGGAACCCACGTCGGATACGCTCATGAGTAAGTTCTATGAATTTCATCCCGTGCGGTTTGAAGCACTATCTTGTTCGAAATTTCGATTTCTTTCGAGATCATATTTCTTGATCTCATTATTCTCGTGCTCTTTTTTCTTTCTTTTTCGCGATCCAATCTTTTCGCGATCCGATCTCTGGCGATCTTAGTTTTCTCGATCTCATCTAACATGACATTCTTCTCATTAGTGCTCGCGGACATACCATCCATCATGAGTTCCGAGCTGGCGGTATGGGCCACCAGGGCAATCCTGGCCAGGGTTCCTTCTGGGACCTGAGCCAGGACCTACCCCCGCCCGCCGCACCCGGCCGCTTGCCAGCCTTCGGTGAGCAGCAGCCTCTTGCCCCGGTCCACGGCGGCGGAGGCCAGCGTCCGTACCAGTACGGACCAGACCACTACCTTGGTGGTCATCAGGGTGGCGCCTACCAGCCGCCCATGAGCCAGTACCATCATCAGATGGTGCAGTACCCGCAGTAAGTCGAATACTTCATCAACCTCAACTATCTTGGACGATTCCAAGTTTGTTCTATCACTGTGATCACGAAAGCGCTGACGATTTTTGTTCCAATACAGCCCCGCTGGGTATGGCCCGCCCCAGCCATACCAGCAGCAGCATCATCAACAGCCGCAGCGTCAACAGCTGCAACATCGACAGCATCCGCAGCAACAGCCGCAGCGTCAACAGCAGCAGCATCAACAGCGACATAGCGGCTCCTACGATCACGGAGAGCATGAGCAGCGCAGACAGCGCCACCGTTGAGCTCCTGATCGTCTGGCGTTTGGTGTTCTGGTTTCCGGTGTGTGGGACGAGTATGCTCTCTCGGAGTTCTGATTTATAGAAAGAGAGCAGGGGGGGAAGGAGTTTGGGGAGTTCTGGACGGTTTGGCTGTCTTATGGTATGCATCATAGAGAGTTTGTTCTTTGCGCGTGTTGTCTCGTTTACCAAGAGACGCGTAATTTCTTACTTTCTACGAGTTGAATTGAAAACTGGCGTTGTAACACAAAATTTGTTTGACAAGTTGCAAGTGACGATCGATCATATTTGCCTGTATTGATGGAATGCAAATTCGCGGATGAGTCACGGATGATTGATCATGTTTGCAGTATCGGTCGAATGAAAATTCACTTGTAAATTGCAAGTGATAGATTTTCATGACTTCTTGAGAAAAGTTTCAAAGAAGGAAGAGAATCAGACGGGAACAAAGTGAAGATCTGATGCTGTTCAATGTATTCATGCGAAGCTAACGACTCTTGACCAAGCATCATTGCCGACCTCTCTGAACTCTACGCCTTCTCCAAAGTAACCAGCATCTTGCCAGGCCTTCATTGTTGGGCCGTCGTAGGGGCCCTGCTTGGCTGCTTCATCTCTGCCGTCTATCCACCGAAACTCCCACATCGTGTCGGCGGGCTTTTCCTCCTTGGCAGGTTCCGGCTCGACCCATCGCTCTTGGGTTTCCCTACTCCACTCGCGAATGAGGAGCTCTCGTTCCCTGTCGTAGATGTCGGGCCTCTCTCGACCCAGGAGCTTGTCGGCGGCATCCGTGATGTCGGTAATGGCCTCCTTGATGCGAGTTTGCTCGGGATCCTCTGCCTGCTTTTCGGCATCGACATCCATGGCGTCGTCCTTTTGCTTCTGCTTCTTCTGTTTCCACTTGGGCACCTTCTTGGGTTTCGTCTGGCCCTTGCCGAGCCGCGCGAGAGCCTCCAGGGCGGTCTCGCTGGGTTCCAGCCGGAGAATCAACTGCTTGAGCAGGTCCGAGGTCAATATGTCGTCCTCCTCCCGCCTCTTCTGGCGCATGTCGGCTTCTCGCTTCTCGTGGGCTTCGGCAGCCTTCTTCATCTCCTTCTTGCTGACGCCGTCGAGCCAGCGGTCATGTTGAGCGTCCTTGTCTGCTGCTTTCCGAACGAAATTTCCAGACTCGTCGAAGCGGCCTTCTTCGGCCTCGGCCTGGAGATTGAAGGCCTCCACCTTGGGGGCATGCTTCTTGAGTCCTCCGGCACCGACTTCCTCGTCGACATCCTCCTCCTGGATGGCGAGAGCAATGGCCTCCTGGTCGTCTTCGTCATCAGACTCGTCGTCCAGGCGGATAGTGCCGCCGCCCTTGGACCGCAAGTCCTGCCCGTCAATGTCCGCGCTGTCGAGAAAGCGGACCTCCTTGCTCTTCTTGCCGGAAGAGTAGTCCACCTCGTCGTCCTTCTCGTCCCCGTCCTCGTCGGCGAACATGTCGTCCACGTCGTCGACGTTCTTGTCCGGCTTCTGCTCCGTCCGCCGCGCGCCCAGCTCCTCGCGGTCCGAGTCCGAGTCGTAGCCGTCAATGTTGACGGCGCCGCGCTTGGTCGCGGCGCTCCCGCGGATCACCTCGGCGTCCGCCTCCAGGTAGGCGTCATCGCCGTCCTCGCCGTCCTCGGCGGCATCCGGGGCCAGGGCGGACGGGTTCCGCACGTCGAACTTGACCTTCTTGTTGTCCGGGCCAGTCTCTCCGTGATGTGCCCGCGCGTACTGCTCTCCGGCGCGCTTGGGTCGCGCCGCACTGTATCTGGATGACATTTTGGCCGACCTTGCGAGAGCTGGCGAGGGCTATGCGCCTCAATTATATGGCAGTTGAATATGGTCTAATTATGAGGGAAGAAACATTGACGGCGCTTCAAGCTACCAAGCTCCAGCATGAAAGCTGTACCTAGTGGGGTAACATGTAATATTCAAATGTTTGCCTACTGTACATGACCCAGCGCATTGGAATCAATCACAGCTGTAAAGAGGCCGCTAATATTGAAGTTTAAGTACTGGCACGCAGGGTGACATGACGCCACAGGCTGACCCGCAGCCTGGAAATTCTAAAATCTGGGTGGCTTGTCCAGTAATGCTGGCGCTAATGGTCCGTCCCAATGCACCTTTTACACTACTTCACGAGTACCAGACCTGTAGCTTCAAGAGCTCTCCACATATGTGTCGCTGCAAATGAATAGTATCAGAGAAATAATCAATGATAACAAGATATTGTTATTTGATTGTCAGATTGTCAGATACTATTCGTTTGCTTTGACTGTGAGGAATATGGAATGCATTAATCAAGAAAGGTTGCTCCAGGCAAGTACGAAAGTGCCCATGTACCCAAGTATCTACCTGAGGCGTTCAAAGTACATTTTTGGGGTACCAAATGTTTCGTCATCAGCATTGGGTGCCTTCAAGCTCTCGAAGCTGCATCCCACTTCGATGAGGTCCCATTTGATTGCCACAGAACAGCAATCTACACAACAACCTCAGCCACTTGACTGAAACTGCACCCCCGACCGGTATTCTTTGTCACTATTCTACATAGAACCTTCTCGGCAGTATCTTGCTACTGAGCATTCCGCAAAATGGTCAGTGGAAGCCGCAAATGACCGAGTAGCTGCCGTACTGACCTACTCAATCTTCAGTTTCGTCCCGGATTCGACGCCTACGATCCCAACGATCCGCAACACATGTTCAACATGGCGCGCTCCGGCATCACGAGCAGAGCTATGCGCTTCGACGAGTACTATCGCTGTTACCCCATCGTCATGGCGCCGGGCGCCGAGCGCCCTGACCTCAACTACGGCTCCAAGATTCTCCTGCCGCAATCCGCACTGAATAAGATCTCGCGCCTGCACGTACAATGGCCGCTGACGATGGAGCTCGTCAACGGCGACAAGGAGAAGCACACCCACTGTGGTGTTCTGGAGTTCACCGCCGAGGAGGGTCGCGCCTACATTCCCCAGTGGATGATGCAGTCTCTCGTCCTCGACGTCGGCGATATGGTACAGATTAAGACGACGTCCTTGTCGCCCGCTAAGATGGTCAAGCTCCAGCCTCAATCTGTCAACTTCCTCGAGATCAGCGACCCCAAAGCCGTCCTCGAGCACGCGTTCCGCAACTTTGCAACTCTGACGAAAGGCGACGTATTCAACTTCAAGTATAACGACGAGGTGTACGATATTGCCGTTCTGGAGGTGAAGCCTGCCACGGAAAAGATGGGTGTCAGTATGATTGAGACGGATGTGTCCGTCGAGTTTGCGCCCCCTGTTGGCTACGTAGAGCCAGAGAGACGCACAGGAAGCGGTACTAGTACCCCGCGAAGCACAAAGGGCGGATTGCCAGCTGGTGGGCTATTGCACAGCCAGGGTACCATGGCACAGGATATCAATTACGATGCGATCAAGCCCAGCGGAACGGCCGCGGCTGCTGGTGCCAGAGCGGTCTCGTCGCACTTCATCAGTGAGGGACACAAGCTGAACGCCAAGAAGGGTGCAAAGGCACCCACCCCGAAGCCTTCAACACCGGTGGCAGGCACATCTTCAAATCAACCAGCCCAGCCACCTCGTAGGACAAATGGACCCATGCCGCTCCGCCTGCCACCCAACAAGCTCTTCTTTGGGTACGAGATCAAGCCGGTCAAGACAGACGCCGACAAGGAGTCGGAGAAGGAAAACGCCAACAGGCCACATTTTGCCGGCCAAGGTCAGACCCTTAGAGGAGGTGCTGTCAAGCGAAAGGGTGGCGAGGCAGACGAGAAGGCAAAGGCGGAGAAGAAGCCGGACGCTGGCGGTCGCAGACTGGATGGGCGCCAAGCATGAGATATTTTAGCATTCGATGGCGTTTTCGGACTGGCCTGGTTTCCTGATTTGTGATAAAGAGGCATCAATACTGCCCTCGTTTCATGAGAAATAATTACATTGATTGTGTAGACACAAACTTTCTGACTTTCAGTGCAGGGACTTGATTATCGTGAATGACTGTCTTTTGTACTCAAACGTACAGACCTGCTCGACTGTCGATGTTCGTTGCACGTGCCACTTAATTGACCGGGACCAGGCTGGTGGTATGAACATCCCATAGTAAAGACGATCACGACTCAGCCGTATTGTTCTCGTCTCCAGATTTTCAAGTTCCTCTACTTCATGATATTCAACTGTGCAAATCAGCAATCCATAGGTACACTGTGATTGTTCAAGAATTGAATTTGTCAACAGACGAACTTTTATTGGTAGACTTGAATACGAATATGCACTGTGGATATGCGCATCTCAACTTACAGAATTTGGCTACCTACCTATTGATTGCGGCTCCTGTATACACATGGATCAAAAGGCATCACCCTTTTCTATATTATCATACGTGTTCTCTCTGTGACTAATGAAGTATTTGGCTTCCGCCACGATCTCTGTACACAAAATCGACAATGTCAAGTTTTTATTTCATGTGTCAAATTCTTGCCATTCTTTTCAAAAGAATCATTTATATTGACCAAAAAGCATATCAGTTTTGGTAGAATACATGGTCCTTTACTAGTTGTGTCTCACTATAATCGAGTTGCCGTTGCAAATCATTTCCCGAAGATCCTGATAGTTTGCGATAAGACCCTGTCACAGGCTACCGTCGAATGTTCTGATTGGACGGACAAGCACAAACTAGAGTAGCACCTAGCTCGGGCATCACAAACTCGGGAGATACAGAAGAGATTAATTCTATAGTGGATCTTATTTGTGTAATAGTATAAATGAAATACCATTTTGTCTCTATATAGACTTTTATTGTATCTCATTAATCCGACTGATTTGATGTGTCGTTGAGTAAAAGAATCAGCTCCGAAACTACTGCTCCAGCGCAAATCAACGTGACGTCATGGCCCGCTCTGTCCTTGTTTTACAACCATGTCGCAACCAATATAATCCTAGGGCGGTTGGAGAAGAAACTGCGTAGGTAGACTCACTGAGACTTCATACGAGAGAGCTCAGCTTGATTAACTTTATTGTTGCATGCTCCTGGATACAGTTACATTCAGTACATCTAAGTTTGGATATCAGAACAGGCGGCAGAGAGGAGCACAGTGTATGATTGATCGACTATAACCGAGTCAAGATGAACATCAACCTGCCCGGCATCCTGGACGCGGCCATCCCCAAGCCCGGGGAGTCGAACCGCAACGTGGCCGTCATCGCCAACAACATGAACGGGCCCAACCACAACGACCCGGGCTTCCTGTCCGACGACTTCCCCAAGACGCCGCCGCGCATCTGGGTCACGTCCAACGACGCCGAGTTCGACTCGGCCACGGTCCTGGCCGACTGGCGCGCCGAGGGCTTCAACGCGGAATTCCTGCCCATGGCGCCCGGCGCCAAGGGCCCTGGCGCCCACAAGGAGTACAAGATGAAGCTCGACAACCTGCGCAAGACGTCCAACCTGGGCCCGTGCGAGACCTTTGGCATCGTCGCGTACGGCGAGGCCGCCAGCCTGTGCCTCGAGCACTTCCACGTCCTGGACAACAACCCGGACTTCAAGCTGGCCCTGATCGTCGCCTACTACCCGGGCAAGATCCCGGACCCGCGCGGCCGCTTCCCCGGCGGCGTCCAGGTCCTCGTGCACCTGGCCGGCGAGTCCGTCGGCGTCGTGCGCCAGAGCCAGATGGTCGGCATCCAGGGCCGCAAGCGCGTCGGCAAGAAGAAGATCGACCGGGGCGTCGGCACCGGAAATCTGATGCAGATGGCCTACTCGGCGTTCAGCTACCCCGAGGCCGACCCGGGGTTTGCTGAGACGGATCTCGATTCTTATGACAAGGTCGCGGCGGATTTGGCGTGGGACCGCAGTATTGCGGCGGCGAGGAAGGCGTTTAGATGGGATACCAATGTGATGGGAGTGGTGGAGGAGAACATGGAGAGTGAGTCTACTTGATTTGAAAAGTAAAGTATTTTCGGAGCTCATGGCTCACAATTTTCCAGGCAAGTTCTTTGCAAAAGATGAAAACAGGCTCATGAAGACATACACAACAACACACACGCCAACCACGACATTTATGCCCACACTGGTGGGCGGCGTAGGCACAGAAGAACTGGCCCGATTCTACGGAGACTTCTTCATGGAGAGCAACCCGGACTCGCTAGAGGTGACGCTGATCTCGCGGACGGCGAGCGCGAACCGGGTGGTGGACGAGCTGCACGTGTCGTTCGAGCACACGCAGGGCATGCCGTGGATCCTGCCGGGGATCCCGCCGACCAACAAGTACGTCGAGATCATGGTGATCAGCATCGTGACGCTGCGGGGCGGCAAGCTGCACCACGAGCACATCTACTGGGACCAGGCGAGCGTGCTGGTGCAGGTCGGGCTGCTGAGCCAGGGCATGGTGCCCAAGCGGCTCAAGGAGCGCGGCGTCGAGAAGCTGCCCGTCGTCGGCAAGGAGGCCGCCGAGCGCATCATCGACGGCGGCTTCGACGACGGCGAGGGCGAGGCCGACAATGATCTATTGCCCGAGTTCTGGGACTACAGCGACGAGGACGGCGAGGGCGACTACGATGATGACGACAACGGCGGGCAAGACGAGGAGGAGGAGGAGGACTACGAGTCTGGCGATGAGGACGAGTCCGACGTGGAGGAGGTCCCGAGGAACGACATGCCGTCGCAAAAAGCAAAGGGCAAGAAGCCGGTGGCGCCGCAGAACAATCAGTCGTCTCCAAAAGTGAACGGCAAGAAACCGGCAAATACGCAGAACAACACGACACCTCAAAAGCAAAAGGCGAATGGGAAAGTGAACGGGAACAAGGCCGCGGCCCAGAGTAATGGTCGGGGCCGCCAGGGCGAGATGGCTCATCGACCAAAGAATGCAAGTGTGGAGGACACTGACGAATACTAGTCTGTATGATATGGTATTGCACTGGAGTTTGTTGTCATATCAAAATGATGTATAATGTTTATATGATTAATCTATATGGTGATGAGAATGAATAAGACGGTCCAAAAACCACTCGTGTCTCTCACCAGATGCATATACTGACTATCAGAGACAGAAATGATCGCCTTTGCATCTTGCACCGCCGTTCTGCAGAGGAATCAATGCCGCAATTCCGAAATATGCTAGCAGTAAATCTACTACACTTTGCATCCCACTCGATGCATCATGATGTGATTGTTGCACTCGCTTGGCAGAGTTCTTGTACTTTTGACATAACTTCTGATCATAACGCATTGCAGCGGACTTTTGGCGGCTTTCTCGCAGATAGGGCACGTGAGGGTGTCGTGATCCCTGTTTTCTCAACGGTCGCTTAGAGCAATCGATGATGAGGGCCTGAAAATAAAGCACCGTGATGCCGATGCCACCCTGGCCGTGTGCCCGACCACGCGGGCGGCCGACGCATCTCACCTTTTCCAGCGAGCCGGTGTCATGGGTGCGCGTCGAATCTGCATGCCCGAGTGAACGGTACATCCAATCGCGACGACGAGTTTCGTACTTAGGTATTCAGAAAAAGTTCAGGGTCGAAAAGTGATATCATATCAGGAGTCGCATGGAGGTTCGAGGGGTATTCCCAAGGATTCGCTCGCTCGGCAAATGCCGTGGATCGACAGGGATTGGGGCATCTTGGGTCTGTTCTTGGCTTCTATATATAGATTTCGATAGACTCCATTGTAGGTATCCAGTCTCCGTCATCCAACGGCAGGCAGTCTTGATGACCATCCTCACGAGCATTACTTGATTATTTTGCTTGACCCAGCTTACCTCTGGTTTGGTCTTCCCCATTCCTGTTCCTGAATAGAGTTCAAAGATAGGCGGAAAATCTCTTGGTGTACCGTAGGATTCTTTTTTTAGTGCCCGCCGCTACAGAACACACGCGTTGACCTAGGCCCCCCTGGCCAAACACGAATGATGTGATGATATTCTAGAAGTTCTTGACCGCATATCTTCCAGATCTTCTCTGATCAGGCCACAATATCACTAAACGTTTTCCCCCCAAGATCTATTTATGACCACGGCCCTGAGATATTCCTTATAATAGAAGAGAGCTTTGTCCACTTGAAGACTCGATTGCCCATAGAGTTGACACTAAACAACAAGCTACTCGGTAGCAAAGTCCACCTGATGACAACTAACGACAACGCTAGAGTATAGCAGGGTTCGCGATCCCAAGCTGCCAAGCTGCCTTTGTAATATTAACTCGAGCCCAAGAGCGAATCCCCACACCCGTTGACAGAGACTTTGGGGGCCGCCGGCGGCGTTTGCTTCTCTTAAATGCCGAATCGGTTGACGTGCAGTTCTCCTGCCTCTCTCCTGAAACCAGCCAGCCAGCATCCAGCAGACGGCCAACCAGAGTACAATCCTTCTTCGCCCAGCTCAACCAACCGGCTCTCACTCACTTGACTAGATCCGGGACTTGGGATATAGGACCGGCACTTTTTCCTTCGGCGGGACACCTGCGTCCTCAACCGCCCCTGGAGTTCATTACGGCAGCTAGATGAGTCCAAGGAGTCACCCCCCACACTCCTCCGGCACTGGGCTCCGGACATGCTTGCCGACCATGATGCTCGGCTGACCGAGGCCGATGCCAGCGACCCGGGCATTGCAAGTGCTTACCAGCACGGGAATCTGGTCGTCTCGCGCAGCAGTCCTGCTGTCGCTTCTCCCGCCGCGGCCAGCGCGGCCGCCTCGTCGGGGCATGGCGGCAAGTGGGCCACGAGCGCGGACTGGGCCGTCCACAAGGACACGATTGTCCGGCTGTATTGGAATGAGGACAGGACGCTCAAGGATGTCATGAATATCATGGCGAGAGATTATGACTTTCATGGCACGTGAGTCTTTCCAGCACCCGGAATCAACATAGTGCCTTCGTTGCTGACAAATAAACACAGAGTGAAAATGTACAAGTCCCGGTTCAAAGTCTGGGGCCTCGCCAAGAACATCGTCAAGGAGGACGCCTCGCGGATCATGATGGCGGCGTGGTCGGGCGAGAGGCCCGACGCGCCCGTCATCCAGGGCCGAAAACTCGGCTCCAAGAGGTTCCGGAAGCAGCTGCAGACGGCCCGGGAGCTCGGCGTCCGGGCGTCACCCAAATCGCCCGAGTTCTATGCGACGCCGCCCCCGACGCCGGTCCAGTACCAGCAGCAGATGATCATGGCGACGGCAAGGTCGTCGTCGCCCACGTCGCTGTCGCACCGCCTCTGGCAGCCCGACGTTCTGGGGCAGTCGGAGCAGACCATCCGTGCTATTCACAGCTATACCGATTTCTGTCTCGAGACCAAGGTCTGGGAGTTGTCGAGTGTCGAGGCCGATCATGCGTTGAATTTTCCGAAGGGGAGGTCGTTTAAGATATTTGTCGTCAGCAGTTCCATGTCGACCACGTCCATGTGTAAGTACATTTTCCCTTTTATGTTGGTTGCTTTCCTTTCATGCCACAATGTCATTTGGCCATGAGGAAAAGAAGTTTGGACAAGACGGGGGGAAGTCGAGGACTTGTAGTCTTGCATCATACTCGTTGGCATCCACTCTTCCGCATATAATATGCCTTGCTAACCCAGGACATGTTACAGGGTGGATGGAGCTGCGGACGGCGGCAAGGTTGCTAAAGAAGTCGCGTAATTCGCCTGCCGCATTTCGCATTATAGACAACTGCCTCGAGAGAACCGGCAGTTTGATAGACTGTAAGTGGAAGTTGTGCTTATACATGGCCACATATCCGGGAAACTTTGGGAAGTTTCTGCTCAGCTTATATTTGGTTAAAAAGTGTCCATATCTCGCACAAAAACCCAATATCAGGATCAAAAGACATGTGATACTGACTCTGTTTTCCACCTCTAGATCAAGACCCTACATTCATCACGGCCACCATGTCCGTGGTATTACAACTAGAAGAATTCGCCCAAGAACTCGCCACCTCCCTCCTGCGCTACATCTACCACCTGAGCGTCGTCAAGCTCGGCGTGCACCACCCCCTCAGCAGCTTCTGGGCGCACATGCGCTCGCTCGGCGTCCAGAACGCCCGGCACGCCGCCGAGTCGACGCTGCGGGCGCACTACGACACCCTGCAGCGCCAGATGCACCCCGAGGACATCAGGTACTGGGGCTCGGACGCGGCGACCCCGGGCACGGGCGGCCGCCGGCTCGCGCGCTACAGCGACTTCTCGGTGGACCAGATGCCGAGCAGCAACTTCGTCCGCATCATGCACGACATGGAGGCGGACCCGACGTCGGTCGTCGACGACATTTATATCGGCTGGTGCCAGATCATGCTGTCGTACTTTCTCGAGATCGCCGCCGCCGCGGAGAAGAGCAGCCCGAACCGGTTCGTGGCCAAGGACGCCGATGCCGACGCCGAGCGGGTCATCAAGGTCGAGGATGTGGACGGCGAGGGCGGCGGCACGCTGGATAGGCTGCACAAGCTTGAGCCATTCAAGGAAGATTGAAGCCCTTGGAATTATGACGATTTTACGATTTTTGAACTTGTTTCTATTTCACTTGTATTATGACCATGTACCGAGGTGGATTTCCGAAATTTTAGAGGGTCGGAGAAATGTACTTGTACGCATTTTGTAAATATTGTATTCTAGAGAGACCCCAGACTATGTTAAACTGGTTTCGTATTCAATATCATATCAATGTTGTAGAATAGCAAAAAGACGCATCATGGAATGGAACTCCCATTCTTTCTAGCCATAGTCATCGCCATGCCAGTCTCGGCCACGAGACCAGACTTGCTGTGTCAGGAGTCCCCAGTGACTCGCCTTTGTTGGAATATACGTCTATGATATGTCTCCTGGTGGTGGCGGCCTAGGAAACGCTCGAGAATCGGTGGTTCATTCACTCCTATACCAAGCTCATACCATAACGACAATATTTCGAATAGCATCGAAACGTCCACGTTGCCGGCTGCGCGGCCCGAGCCGTACACGGAGCGTACACGGGGGCTGAAAGCCACAAAGTCAAAACAATCCTTCAGGTCACGGCATAACGGTTAAACACAACATGATTATCATGTGAACTCTGGTATATAGAAATCAAAATTTGTCCATGTAAGCGCGCCGCGCAGAAACAGAAATCGGCAGTGTAGCGCAGCCTCTATACAAATCGACCGTCCGCTGGAAAAACCTCTATATTACAAATCGTGTAGCTCCCCATTTTCCGTATCTATTTGCCGCGTCACTCGTAGCAGAGCGGAATTATGCTGAATATGTGCGGGAGAAAAACCGGAGGACAAATTGGCCACCTCAAAATCGCTTCGCTGGGTGCAGTCGACGTTTACAGGAAGAAAACGGCGGCGAAGAGGGCGATCACGGCAGAGACGGCCGAGACGGAGCCGTGGGAGATGGCATCGGAAGCAGCGACGGCGGTGCCCGATGCGCTGGCAGACGATCCGCTGCTGCTACCGCTGCTGGAGCTGGAGCTGCCGCTGCTGCTGGAGCCAGACGAGGAGGAAGTGCCGGTGATGGAAGAGCCCGAGCCAGAGGCGGTGGCAGTGGCGAGGCCGGTAGCGGTGCCGGTGGAAGAGCCAGTCGAGGTCGACGAGGGGGTGTCAAAGGTGGTAGGGCAGGACAGGTTGAAGCGAGCATCGGTCGAGAGGTTGTCGGTGATAGCGAACTTCATCTCGTTGGCCGAGTTGGAGTCACGGAGGTTGTACCAGAAGGTGTTGACCTTGTTGAAGAGACGGCGGCAGCCGACCTCGTCCCAGTAGTACTTGGCGTTCTCGACGCTAGCCTCGGCCTCGTCCCAAGTCTCACCAGTGTAGGGCCAGCCAGTCTCGGTGACCCAGACGGGCTTGTCGCCGACAGCGGCAACGGTAGCGTCGTAGGCCGTGTCGAAGAGGGATCCGGCGTTGGTGATGTTGTTGCCCTTGCCGCTCTCGTAGTAGGGGTACTCATCGACACCAATCCAGTCGACGGCATCGAGGACGGGCTTGTTAGTAGAGTTGGGCCAGACGTCCCAGGTGTCGACGTGTCCGATGGGGACGTTGGCGATCAGAGAGTCGGCGAACTCAGACTTGAAGTCGTTGATGAAGCCGACAATGACATCGGGGTCGGCACCAACACCGGCCGAGTTGGCGACACCGGTGGCCGAGTTACGGTAGAGATCCTCGCTACCAATGGACATACCAATGATGAGGTCAGCCAGGTCGGAGCCGAGGTTGTCGAGACCGGCCTTGAGGGCGGCCATCTCGTTGGCGATGGAGTCGGTGCCCGAGGTCCAGATACCGAGCAAAAGGTAGGTCTTGGTCTGGACAGCGGCCTCAAAGGCCTCGATGGGGTCGGTGGTGGAGTAGGCCTGGATGTTGGTGTACAGGCGGACGGCGTTGAAGGTAGCGGGAGCGCCGACGAGGTTCTGAGCCGTCTCCATCTCCTGGACGAAGTCGGCCTTGAACTTGGCCGAGTCGTCATCCTTCTTGGCACCAGAGTTGAAGCCAAAGTAGTTGTCTGCGGAGACCACAGCAGCGACGGCGCTGGCGGCCAGAGTGGTGGTGAAGCGCATGGTGATTGATTTGACCTGGTTTTTTTGATCTCGGGGAAAGGAGCGTGTGTTTGTTTTGGTGGTGGTGTTGGTGATACGCGGTCTGCGAGATCTGGAGATGTGAGATTAGGAGGACTGTAAAGAGTGTAAGGCGACTACTAGAGATGCCAATGTCCAAGCAAGGGAATAAATGAATGTGTGCAATGCCCAAGGAAAAGAGGCAATGAATGAAAGGGAGCGAATAAACGACAATTTGAAAGTCGTTTTGTGAGGACGTGAGAATAAAGAAAAGTCGGAGACGCTGGTGTAGCCGAGCCAAGAAATCGAATCCCACACACCCGACCAGACTCCCTCCCTCCCTTCGTACCCTTCCTAGCACCTGAACTCCAGAAACCCCCCATTTTCCCACAATGACCCAGGACCGGGAACCCCCCAAGGATCCAAACCAAACAGCGCACGTTCTGCCGTGAATCCGCACCCTTGCTGGGTCTCTGCTGGACCCCCTTGGCGGGAATCTGGGATACGATGGGACGAGATCCATCCTCATTGAAATTGGCGAGCCTTGGCAGGGGCACCTAAACCCCGTTGGTCGCCAGCGTCGCCTGTCTAGTGGAAACCGGACTCTGCTGCTTCGGGGACGTGCATCGCTGCCATCCCAATTCCATCTTCATTTGGATGCGCGCCCGCGGCTCTGCCTAGCATGGTAATCTCTGCTATAGCGATGGCCGTCCAGCCTAGAGCGACCGCTGATATTCCCTCGAGCGGCCATAATTCCTCTAAGCAGCATTTGATGGGCATCGTATCCCTCCATAACCAATTCCCACAAAAATCTTAACCTTACCTGTTAAGCACAAACCCTCTCCTCTCTTCCTGTCAACTCTGCATCTTTGCTTATTTCGTGCCCTTCATCTCATCTCGCGCTAGTCCTGAACCCGGCCCAATCTGGCATCTGGCATCAAGATCATCGCCGCCATGCACCATTCAGTCCTCATTGTCGTCATTAGCCCAAGAGGCCTCTTCATGCAACATGTATGCTGACATAAGTCAAAACACTCACTACCTTGATATGCAAAACAACGTCGCCTCCCCATTCCCTCCAGTCCACTGGCAGTGGCAGCCATCCTCAAACAGCGCTAGAACCTCTCGTCTGCGGGGCGCTGATCCCCTATGAGGAGCGCTAAAGCTGCAGGTACCCCATCCACTAATCACCTCAAATTGGGGAAGTTCCTCGTGGGATTTTCTGGCGATTACCGGCTGTGTCATAAAAAACTCACTGCTACTCCATACTCCGTATGTGCATACGAGCAGAGAAATCCGTTCGATATCCATCTCGTCGTTGATCCCTTCGTATTTTGACATTTGCTGCTTGTGCCATTCTTGGCAAACGTTTGTCTTTTTTCTTTCTTTTTTTTTTCCCACTCAAGAATTCATAAACATTCAACATTGCATGTACTATACAAATATTCCGATTATATACCCAAAGCCTGTTTGAAAGCGAATGAGATCTGATAGAATGAGAGACTGGTGTAAAACTATCCAGCGTCCCGCGTTCCTTGGCCTCCTCGGGGTGATTGGCTCATCATCCGAGTCGATATAAGTAGCACGCTGACTGCGTCTTCTGCTGGGAGGTGGCCTTATCGGCTCATCACCAGAATCGATATCCTCAGACATGATATGACCTTGGCTCCACGAAACCTGCTTTTGGGGGCTGGGTCGTGGCGTGATGGGCTTGTCATCCGAGTCTAGAGACATGGAATCGGCTGCGTGGCCGGCAGAGGCCGTCGTGTGCTGGAGTCCTTCCAGGTAGACTGGCACGTCGTACGGATCAGGAGTAGGAACCTTTTGTTGAGACGAAGACAACTTGGAGTGGCGACTCTCCAGCGCCGACCGGACCGGCTCATCGTCCCCAGATGTCAGCAGATCAATGACTTCCGGCTTTTTGTCCTCCTCATCGGACGTCACCAGGCTGATGGGTTCTTCCGTAGAAGACTCTTTTCTAGGAGACGCTCTGTACTTGCTGGGTGATCCCCGCACAAATCTCCTTCGTGGCTTTGTTGGAGTTGCTTGACCGCGGTCTACCCGGGTTGGCGACTGTCGTGACTTCACAGGTGACCGTGTCCGCCTCGTAGGCGAGTATATTATCTCATCGCCGCTGGACGCATCATATGACAACGCCGGAATCGTTCTCGATCTCAGTCTTGGTGTCGGACGAGCCGGACTGCTACTCGCCGTGTCGTCGTCACTGTCTTCGGACCGCTTCTTTCCGGCTCTGGCTTTCTTCGGTGACCTTTGGCCTGTTCTGCCTTCTCGTCCGCCCTTGGCCTCATAGTCGAAGAACGGGTTTCTGGCCTGGGAGAAGTGCACGTCATCCTCGTCGTCATCTTCATCCTCGTCTTCGTCTTCGTCTCTGTCTTCCCTGCCCGAAGTTGCGTCTCCCTCGCTGCCCGACGTAATCACGACGTGGGCTTGTGTTGGCGTACCCGAAACGCCGTCCTCGCTGTCAGACCCCCTCGTATTGCTCCGTCGAGTTGGCGTGCCAGCATCGCTGTCCACGGCCCGGCGACGTACAAGTCGGCGTTTTCGTGGTGTCCGGAACGTGGTCTCGAGAGTCGGAAGGTCTGAATCGGAGCCATCATCGCTGCCGTTCATCAAGTTGATCGTTTGCCTCCCTATGTCCTTCTCGGAATTCTTTTGCGGCGTCGCCTCGTCATCGCTGGTCATGAAGCCAACGACCATGGACGACTGCTGCACCACATCGTAGTCTCCGTCATCTAGCACCTCGCTTTCCTCGCCATCGCTCATCTGCTCGAACACGCTCTCCTCCGTGCTGCTTTGATCCTGGCCCTGGTCTGCATCCGTGTCTGTCTCCGAGTCTGCGACCACAAAGCCGTCGTCGGAATCATAATCTTCGTCGGCATCCGACAGAGGTTTCTCGTCCCAAGGTCCGAGACTCCTGCCGACCTTGTTGATGACTATTCTCCCCTGCGTCGATTGCCTCGGCTGCCGCCGCCGCACCCGCCAATCTGGGTCGTGAATCTCCCTCCAGATCTTGTACCGCCGTACCATGTCCAAAAGAGCCCTCCTCCACTTGCCGCAGTTTTTAATGAGCCATTCCCAGCGTCTGGGCCTGGTATATAAAATCCTCAGCTCGTGGCCTTTGTACTTGCCGAACCAGACAGTAGCAGATAACGGGCTACGTCCCAGGTCCAGCCAGTCCAGATATCGCTTGTGTAATGCTCTGAAACGGAACAGCTTCACAGCCATGATCAGTATCTTCGTCGCGCTTCAAATTCCACACGTTTGGTTAACCTAGCGACCTACGTTGGGTGAATAGTCCCAGTACGATTTATGTTCCAGCTCACGGCGATATGGCTCGGTCAGTTCGTCGAGGCGGGCGCCTTCATGCTCCCCGAACCACATGATCGTGGCTCCCGGGTCGGACACGCCATCGATCGAGTCGCCAATCTCGTGCATGACCTCGTCATCGAACTCGGTCCATCCGAATTCGTCCATGTTCGTGCTGACAGACATCCTCGCGGAACGTCACAGATGCACCGTTTTTGAAGTTACGGTCAGCAGATATATACCATCTCCCCTATCAGCGCGTTCAATACGGTCACGCAGCAGAAGTCCGCTTTGGACTCGAAGGCCAAGTTCGATTGATTCAGATGATTATGTGAATGTTCTCACTGCGAGCTGGATTGAAGCACAGTAGGTCGGTGTCTCTGGGGGGTGGTGGAGACCGTCTGAGCTTTTATTTAAAGTGGTTGCATGGATAAAGATAAACTAAATTTGAAGGGGAGTGGAGACCAACGAACTCCCCGGCAACTGAAGAAAGAGAAAAAGAAAACAAAGTCACCGAAGTCGCTAGAAAGACATAGTATCTACAAACGTCGAGCGCATCTCTTTTCGCCGCAGAAGCATCTCGATATCTCGTCAATTTCACTGGCTGTGTTTTATTTTTATTTTGTTACGCTCGTAACTGTCGAGTCTGCCACTATTGTATGTGCTGCTTTAAGACCTGCCTAGGTACCGAACCTAGGTGTTCTCGACAAACCACCTAGCTGTGAAGCTTAAAACGGCTGGCCATCTACACCGTATTCCGTATCTAATACTATAAGCGAAATACGGTTTGTAATGGCTGCCCGACAGAAGCCATGCAACGAACACTCACGGCAAGGCACACATGACCAAGACATATATGATACACTTGTCGCTCTGCATCAAACTCGGCTCAACTAGAATTCCAGCTTCTTCCTCTCATCACAACTAGCAATTACCTTCTATGATCTTCTCCTCGTAGCGTGAATCACGACGCCAGAGACATTGAGGTTAAGGTCGCTGCGAGACATGATGCGTATACGGCACAGGAACCATGTAACGCGCGGCTGGGATCGTAACGTGTTCGATAGCGAAGAACTACCAACGTATTCCAATCGTTTTCAGAAAGTAATTGACTATTATCAAATTTCTAAGCTTGTATTAATACGTTTTTATGAGTAAAGCAGCCGCCGTCAGATCTTATCTTGTTCACGAAGGTAGAGTCCACGGCAATAACGCTGGGAGCGGGCGTAAGCTCCTGAGCGGGATGCCGATTGCTGCCAACATCAGGACCGAGTATGCGCGTTTGGGTCCAATTGTGGGGGCCAGGGAAATGCTGAGACCAGGAATCCGCATCTGTGCCGTCAGACGAATGTCGCTCCCATTAGTCCTTGTAACTCGGCCTCAATTCTGAATCAGAGACTTGTACGCCTCGTTGGCCGCGTTGACAAAGAGGTCGAACTTTCGAAGTCGTTCTCACATCAAGGCAAAGCTTCGTAGCAGCTCATGTCCAGCTTACCACCAGCGGATGTTAAGAAATAAGCTCATCTTCGGAAGAATAGTAAATAAATGGTGGCGAGAACAAGGTCATTGTGTGTAAAGGTAAAAGAAGTGGTGGTGTATCTCCACTGCGCTGAATGCAAGGGCTTCTGCCTCACCACCTTCATTCGAGGAGAATTTGACTGGAGTCTTGAACTTGAAGAGGTACTTGAAACATTTTTCGTCGTTCAATGTATTGAGCAGCCCGAATCCTTGATCAAAGGATCATGTGTAATCTTCTCTTTCATAAACGTTTGTGCAGGGTTGCTGTCACCAGTGTTTCTGCCACCAGTGCTTATCTCACTATGGTGCTGTCGGAGTACTTCGGCCAACCGCGTGGAATCTTTCGTTTTGTGAATGAGTCATAAAATATATCGAATTCGTGCAAGTAAGAAGCATCATCGTGGTTCTGCTTCATGAGGGGTATGAGTCCATGCTGTTTTGCCGTCTGCCACAGCGGTCGTATGCATTATTACCTCTGAGAAAGGGTCGGCTCTCACATGATGCCACATGCTGATCAACTTTGGAGAAAGTGAGATGGACAACTAATGAAGATATATGTAATAATCAGTTTTCCTTTCCAGATGTACCTGCCAGGAGCATACTGGGGATGATTTTCCGGGAAGGGAAAAGAAAAGTATCTTACTAGGTTGAGCATGAGACTTATATAACCTTTCAACTAGCTATTTACGACTCCGAACATACTCACTTGTTAATTTTCCAGTGACCGTTTTGTTGTGATGGACACATTACTCATCATGACTAATAGAAAAGTGAGTCGATCCCAAGATCACCGGGTTGGGATGTTTTGCTCCTGCAATCACAACGGAGCTCATGACAAGGTTGTGAACTGGAACTCGACAGATGATACCTTTATAGTTCTATATGATCCATGGACAGATTTGTGCCTATGTTTCAATGCAGTGCCTCTTTCAGACGGTCCTGCTCATTTGACAATGCGGCTCTTGGCCAGCTTATGCTCCGACTCATTAGCCCGATCAAGATTCGATGGTCGTATGAGAAAGCTCGAGAGGAAGGCAATTCCCGACATGGCAAGAAAAACCTTCCAGACCCCCTGAAAGCCGAAGACGTAGGCATCGAGAATTGCCCCCTTTGTCGGGTCACCGTCTGGTAGTCCGTGCAGCGTAGGGACATATCCCTCCGAGTTGTAGGCAATGTCTGTCGGCAAGCCTTGCCATCCCAACTTCAGAGCCATCACATTCTGGAAAGTCGTGCTGCCCACCGCGACACCAACTGCGGTACCAAATTGCCTCGCAAAGCCATACGTCGCCGCTGCCGAGGCCACATCTCCCTGTTTCGCCAATGCTTGGCAGGCAAAAGTCTGCGCGTTGAGTACGAATCCGTGTCCTAGTCCCAGTATTATGAGCGTAACGAACCAGACGGCATCTGAGATGTTGGCAGTCCAGAGAAGTTGAAGACCAGCCGAGAGTGTTGCCAGAAGCCATCCAATCCATATGATGTACCGATAGTTGTTCACCCGACTGATGATCGCCCCAGCCACCGCACCGCTCGGGACGAGTATCAACATCACTGGCAGTAAGATAACGCCTGCTCGGATCGGTGAGACCTGCTTCACCGCCAGAGCAAAGAAGGGGACGTAGTATAGCTCGCCATACATGACCAAGCCCTGGACGAACCCGCCGAAGTATGTGATGACGGAACTCCAGTCATGAAAGAGGGACCTCTTGAGCATGGGCTCCCTCGCGCCGTACTCCTCCCACACGGCGGTGGCGACGAGGCCAAGAAACCCGACAATCAGGGGCGCTAAAATCTTAGCACTGTTCCACGAGAACTGCACGCCGCCTGCGGTCAAACCGAAGAGAAATGTCGTGAGAGACCCGGTGAACAGGGCTCCGCCAATCCAGTCGAGGCGGGCCAGCTTCTCGTGGTATGTCTCGGCCTTGGGTCTAATCGTCAGGAGTACTGGTGTGACGACGAGACCAAAGGCGCAGAACGGAAAGTTCAAATAAAAAACCCAACGCCATGTTGTGTTCTGACCGATGGCACCTCCCTATGCACATGAGAAGTCAGTATTTACAGCATGCGGTGACTGATGAGAAAATGTAGGACTCACGATCAAAGGGCCAATGACGAGGCCGACCGCCCAACCGAGTGAAATGACAGACCACCACTTTGGCCTATGCCGTAAAGGTACAATATCAGTCAATAGCAAAAGTGATACCACCCATATTCCACCGCCGCCTATGCCTTGCACAGCTCGACCTCCTAGTAGAACATTGATGTCGCCGGCGACACAACACAGAATGCTTCCAACAGTGAACAAGATTAGAGATACCATAAGGCAGCCCGGTCTTCCAAATATCTCGCTGATGTTGGCCATGGGCGGCATGACGACGGTAGACGCAAGCAAATAAGAAGTTCCTATCCAGAAGCCTTCCGTAGTATTTCCTCCTATATCAGAAATGATTGACTGTACGTAAACATGTCAGAACGGCCTGTTCCTGTCATGACATGACACTATACTCACATTCAACGCTGTTACTATTACAGACGCATCGAGCGCCACGACCATGTTGATTATCGTCAACGACAAGATGATGTAGAGCTCATGCTTCGATATCGTCCAATCCTCGGTGTGCTCATGCTGGGCCTCATCTGCTTCTGCTCTGGGACCAGAGTCGTTGGTTGTGCGCTCCTGCTTTTCGATGGACTGGCTCTCCCGTGCATCGCTCCCGGAAGCATTTGCGCCTGACTCCATGACGGGCGATGAGTTATGCCTGCCGACTCGAAGTCACATTCATCCGGATTCGCGGGGTAGCGCTCAGATATAAAGAACCAACAGCGTTATGCCCGGGGGAAAATATTGGGCGAGAACACGAGCAGCTGATGAGCGTACCGACGTATCGGGACTGACTTCGGCCCCCAGAACCCCCACCGAGTATTCAGTCAATAGAACCTGCCCCAGAGTCGACGGGTCGTATCATCATTGGCGTGTATTCGAGATCCTGGATGAATACGCCTCCAATGGCAGCTGAGAATCTGCGCCGTTCTGGGTCCAGCTGGGTGCGGCGCAGACCAGTTTTATCGATCAGGGAATAGGAAGCAAGGGATGGGAAGAGGAGAGAAAAGTCCGTTGACCACATACAGCCAAACGGGCCGAAGTGACAGCAGAACTGGAAAGGCAATTGGGTTTTTATTATTTCATCTCCATGGAAACAGCCCGTACCAACCTTAGTTCTTGTTCCTCTGCCTGGTGTGCGCCCATCATACATGAGACATTCGTTCGGAAGTTTTGGGGTACCACATTTTGGTGGTGGTAAGACTCGATCGAACCAGGACGGTGATACAGCATCGGTTTTGCTCATATATCTCGAATACCACTCCATGTTACCGAAGCGTCGACGCGCATGCACCTTGACCGGGCGCCTCTTTTCTCTGTCAGCTGAAGAGAAGATGGCTTGATCTGATCGAATACAGAAGTGTCGTCGCCGGGAAGTGCTCAGCAGTAGCGGGTTGTCTGTTCAGCTGGGGCTAAATGCGGACGGAAGTCTGGGGGTGTAGTGAAAATCCATCCCGCCCGAGGACTGCTTCAAGCCTGGCAGGCTACTACAGCCATTACAGCGGGATCCAATTCCCAAGCTTCCATCTCGCATCCACAACGCTGCACACCGAAATGCAGGCATCGGGACCTGACCTTTTTCTCTGTTCAGTGGTCGCGTCGCACCGTTGGTTTTCTAGACGACGACTTGTACCACGTTCGTAATGAATTGGGGGTTCCATTTTCCATGTGGTCAAGGGATCGGCCGAGCTGTTCTCGCCTAATCATACCAGCGGCTGAGACCTGGGGGGATTGCACATGGTTCATGTATTTCCCGACGTCCTGTATCTTTTGGGCGTCGGTCGCTTGTTATAAAGACCCCATTCGTCAACGGCCGTTGCATTCTGCCAGCTACAACACGAGGCAGCCACCCAATAATCTATCTGCCGCTGCAGACAGGTTGCGTGGCCCAGATGGCCCGCTGACATGCGGTTGCGATTTTATTGCTGCATTGCCCCTGGTGTGACATGAAGCTGAATGCTGTATTATTAGGTAGGCACGGCATTTTGTTCTAGTGCTTCTGCGAACTGTCGATCTTTTTTATTGCCGATCGAAAGACAGCCGCTGACGACGGTTCTTGCGATACCTTGTTGTTGACTGCATGGCAGCTGTAGAACAGAGGAGGCTCGCCCAGCTTCAATCGGTCACCACTGTTGTCGGGCGTAACATTTGCGCGGTATGGCTTGAGACATTATTTAGCGCCACCGTTTTACTGCCTTTGACAGTAAGGACACAGCTGCGCTCTCAATGGCTGCAAGATGATCATGAGAGAATTCATATTGAACCTCAAGAAGATGCCCAAGAGAAGTATCAGCCCATGTGGATGGAGAAGCCGATCATCGTGGCATGGATAATAAATCTCCACCATCAGCTGTTACATCATATTCCGTAATCCAGATCGTGTGCCAGCTAAGAGATATATCCACACAAGCTTCTGGCTGCTGCTGGTGGACGCGGCCAGGCGAGCTCTTATCGCCTGCAGTAGCGAAAGATAACCTGTATTTTTAGTGCACATCATCACTGTCGCGCCTGTTCTTCAACTGCCCTGATCCCGCTGTTCCTGACTATATGCGACAGCTCTAATGCAGCTAAATGCATAGCATGGCATCCCTGCCCAAAGAAGCAATACCCCCCATTCTCAGAGTATACCATATTGACCATACTTTTTCCAACATGACTCTATTCACATGTTGTGATGCGCGAAAACCTCACTCTTGTTCACTTTGAGGACTGTGCTTTCTCTTACCCACAATGCCACCACCGATCCCACACAAACTTTTCCTCCATAATAGTCAAAGCTCGTGATGTGATGGCATACCTTGATTGGCCCACGGCGATCCATCGCAACTGGGGCATCGTTATCGCCCCTCTCTTGGGATAGTCTAGACGATCAACCCGCGAACTATTTCTGGCCGTCTTGTTCGCGCGAGATCGCGGCTTCACCGCTGGACCTTTTTGTTTTTCTTCTGTGAGTCTTTCTGCTTCCCCAGTCTTGTTCTGCTTCCTTTCGTTTCCTTCCTGGAGAAGAGAAAAGAAGAAGAAACAGAAGAACAAGATGGCGTCACAAGACTTAAGAGTCGTCGCCGCCGCGACCTTCATCCCGGCGTTCCCTCTGCTGATCGCCGAGGGCGTCGTGTCGCACCACGCAGTGCCGGCCGTCGGACTGGTGCCGCTCTTCTTCTCGTCCGGCACGTCGCTGCTGATCATGCTTCGCATCCGCGCGCACCACCACAGGCGAAGGAAGCACAGCCGTGGCAGCCATAGCAGCAGCAGCAGCTCCTCCAGCTCAGAAGACGAGGACGAGGAGGCGGCTTGTGACCCCGAGCACCCAATTATATACTTTGTGTTCGATACTATCCTCGCGGCCGCTCTGCTGGTCGTGCTGGTATTCTCTTGGACCAAGTCGGACCAGCTCAGTGGGAAGCTGGCCACGCTCGCCGCGTACGCCACGATCCCATTGTTGATCAACTTGTAAGATACTCCTCTTCATAAGCCCTGGTGACCATGATCATTTTGACTGATTCTCGACCAAATAGCTTAATCCATGTCTACTTTGCGGTACGAAACCTCTCCGCGGGCCTTGCCCTCTACGATCTGACGCAATATTTCGCGCTGCAGATCGTCCCAGCCGAGTGTCCTCACTGCTCGCACCGCATCCGGCCGACCTCGCTCCCGAGGATCCCCTGGTTCCGCCAGGCCCGGCGCATCCAGCTGCTGCCCGGCACCAAGGGCGTCGCGGTGCCCGACCTCGAGCGGCCCGGCTGGCTGGGCGGCCGCCGCCTCCCCGAGTGGCAGGCCCCGAGGTGGCTCGGCGGCAAGAAGCATACCGAGGATGACCACGGCGGCATGTTCGCCCGCCGCCCCAGCAGCGACGACGGCGACGACCACCACCGCTACCGGGACGAGCCCGACCACGCCCACGCCGGCCCGTCGGACCGCGTCGAGGAGCCGGAGGAGGTCGCGATCGCCGGCAAGTTCAAGAAGAAGGTCAGGGAGGGCCTGTTCCACCGCGACGAAGAGGAGGTGGTCGTAGCCGAGACCGCCGCCCCAGCCAAGGAGCCCGAGGAGTCCGACGGGTTCAAGCAAAAGGTCGAGAACTTTTTGCACCACGAAGACGAGTCCGCCGAGGGCGGCAGCAGCAGCGCCCCGCCGCCGCTGCCGGCCAAGAACCCCGAGGAGGAGGCCGAAGTGCACGAGTCGATTAAGCAGAAGATGGGACACCTGTTGCATCATGAGGACGAACCGGCTGTTGAGACTCCGCCGCCGGAGCCTGCGCCTGCTCCCAAGCCGGAAGAGCCCGCGGAGCCCGAGAGCATCAAGCAAAAGGTTGATCACTTGCTGCATCATGATGACAGCGACAGCGACAAGGACAGTCACAAGTCAAAATAGTCGACCTAGATCAGGTCGGCTGATATGAATTCGCGAGGTGAAAAGCTATCATGTTGGTTTCCAAGTTGGTATATGCTGCGATTTGGCTCAGGTTGGCCCCATGTACATCTTGCGCTGTTTCGATACCCCTTCTGTCGATATTACTTAGCGATGACTTGTTAGTGTTCAAAAATAGATGTGGCCTGAACTTGCAGCACTGGAGTCCTCAACGTATGTGACTGACAAGATCAATCTAGTCACTGAAATTTAAGTGATCATTTTCAGGGCTATATGCATCTGATCTCACTTCAATATGCCAGAGGCGATACTCTGGTGCTTCATTATGCGCCTGTATCCTCTTGCGGCTCGTCAAGTCATTGCAACATGGAGGCTGCTTCTCTGCAGGCCCTTTGTCCTTTCGTTCTCTCATCCAGCCACTCAATCGAACAATCCAAGCAGCACCAAGCCCACTGCCAAGCCGAGCGGCGCATGCCCCCAGTGATTCCACTGGCCCTTTCCATGTCCATAGCATACCAGCCCATCGGCGACGGCGACGCCCGTGCCCGCGATCAGAATCCAGCCGAGCGCGGCGGGGGTGCCAAAGGCCGCGGTGGCCGCCATGGCGGCGCCCATGAAGATGTCGCGCACGCCGTAGACGACCATGAGGCTCTCGACGGTGGCGCGGGCGGCCTTGTCGCCGGCCGGCAGCGCGAGCTCGAAGAAGGAGAGGCCGTGCGCCGGCCGCAGGATGGCGTTGATGCCGAAGCCGATGCTGATGGCGGCGAAGAAGTAGGCGGCCGATATGACGGGCGCCGATTGGGAGGTTATTGTGAAGGGGAGGGAAGACATTGTGATGGTGTTATTGAGCTTTGGTTGATGGTGTGGTGCTTGTAATGGTCTGCGGATGATTTGCTTGGTGACGTTTTGGCTCAATTTGACAGGTAATGTTCAATAATGAGACACAGATGGCATCAAGGTCTTCTTATATCATGAACGTTAGGTTGATTTGAACTGATTGTCCGAATAGTCCGCCTTAGTGCAGCTTGCTACTTGGTGTGACTCGAAATTTAGTTTCCAATTCCGGCCCCCTTTGTTCCTCAGGTATGTAGGTATGCTTGCAAGCGTAGGCAAATTCCCTTGAGGCACAGCTCGACTAAGAAGTTCTGATGATCTGGCATTCTTTTGATAGCTCAACTCAAGGCTGCATTGGAGATTAAGCGGGTACCTATGATCCTTCTGCCTGCGGACAATTGAAATCGACGGACTTTTCAAAACGCCAAGAGAAATAGGGCAGTCCGCCATCAGGATCATGGTGGCACAGAGCAAGAAAATGTCTTTCGCCAAGGGCGTTCGGCCAATGACCAAGTCGTAGGGTCAATTGCCTTGAGTCTTGGGGAATGCAGTCTAATTTGAGAGACAAATACGGTTCGCATAGCCACAGTCCGATTTTATCAAAGTCACGCAAGGGCAGTCTACAATTTGTTTGTGCAGTGACAGATGATGGTTTCGTTCAAGACTTACACGGGGGACTTTGTTCCACGTCCCACGAAGAAGAGTCTCAGACGGATATTTTACATTCAGATGGAGCATAGCACATTCAGGGAGCGGCTTACTTGGATTTGCAATACACGAGCAACGTCGCTTTTTGTGGATCTGGGTATAGTATCGTCAATGCCTCTCGGCTCAGTTGGCGAAAGGCGCTAGAATACAGGGGTTGGCCGCTGTGAATCACTTAAGTACCCCAGTTTGCTGAGTGGGCCGAGAATCGCAGGGCATCGCGATTACGTCGTGGACCATGAGCTAAAGATTTACCACAATATAATCACTCATCATCTTCTGCAGTCACAAATTCCGATTCGAAAGCCATCAAAGAATCTCACGTTAATCAAATCTCAAGACAAGCAGCAATGACCGCCGACACTCTGGACTCTAAAGACCTCGGCCACCTCCGACGGTGCGTCGACCTCGCCGCCGAAGCGCTCGCAGCCGGCGACGAGCCCTTTGGCTCCGTCCTCGTGGACGACGCCGGCGCCGTGCTCAAGGAGGACCGCAACCAGATCACCACCAAGAACGACGCGACAATGCACCCAGAGTTCGAGCTCGCCAGGTGGGCCGCGGCAAACATGACGCCCGCCCAGCGCGCGGCGGCCACCGTCTACACCTCGGGCGAGCACTGTCCCATGTGCTCGGCGGCCCACGCCTGGGTCGGGCTGGGCCGCATCGTCTACGTCGCCTCGGCGGCCCAGCTCGGCGAGTGGCAGAGGGGATGGGGTATCGCAGGTGCCGGCGTGGCCTACTTGCCGATACAGCAAGTGGCACCCGGCATTGAAGTTGCTGGGCCGGTGCCCGAATTGGAGGAGCGGATCAAGGCGCTCCACGAGCAGAGTGCCAAGTCTTCAAAGCAATGATGCCTTCGCCAAGTGAAAGATTCAAAAGCCAGGGGCTATACTGCGGGAGAGTACGGTGTTTGAGAGCATTCAATGCCCATCTGAAAGTCTGGGTCATCAAATCTCAAATGCTCCACCAAACATCAATATTATAGCAACTACGTATATGAGTTCTAGACTCGATATATACATATGAATGCTATAGGCGAAATCTTCTCGGCTTTTCAAGTCTTTGTGGCTTCCGATGGCATTTCAGTGGGCTTGGAAACCGCGTTCTTGTGCAAAATGACAATAGTATATCAGGGATAGACTGAGAGGACTATCCAAGTAATAGCCAGTGTAGCCAAACGTAGTAGAATCAATTAGTAAACAGATAAATAACACCAATTAGGGGTTCTATGTGGGTGATACTTCAAACGCTCACACCGCGACTCATCCAACATCTGTAAGAGCTTGACATTTCGGGACATCTCATCAGGATAAATTAGTTCCCTGTATAGTTTTACGTTTATGCATTCAGTCTCAGCCTTGGTCAAGAGTTTGGGTTCGATTGCTTTCATATAGTCCATTATTGAACCGCGTCTTGGGACATTGACGGATTGCACAAGGTATGCACCTTCGTCAATGTACATGACCTTATCACCAACCTTGGCTTCGAAAGGTACCAGAGTAGGCATGCCCGAAACGCTACTCAGACGATGAACTTTGCGTCCAGCCTTATAGTAGGATATTTCGTCGATACATTCGCATATGGCTTGCACGATCACCAATGGGTTGCGATGTAAATCGGCGGCAGCACGAAGGGCAGTGCTTCGAGGCCACGACGATTTTGCCTGCAACTTCCATGGATCAACATTGCTTTCATCGTTCTCTTCCACAAACGAATCCCACAATGGCCACAGCTCTTGTATTTGGCGCTCCTCGGTCGTCTCAAGAATATGAAAAGTCTTGGTAAGCCCCCTGTCGTCCAGTATTGACTGGAGGAGGAGTTGGGCGTGGTCGCGCAATGAGGGTGGGACGTCACGCGAAGAGATCAAGCTCTCGCTGATGTCCTCTACGATGCCGAGCTCAGATGCAAAGTGTGTAGTAGAGTCATTGACGTGATGGTTTGGTGTCAAGCCAAGGGGTTGAAGCAGCCACTTTGTTTGTACGCCCCAGTCTGGAACCCACGATGGGAGGGCCTCACCCAGTGCTGACAGATTACAGTAGGGAAACAATCCTTCCAAACGGCATGAGACTTGTAGCAGATATCTAGCTGCCCTGACATACACGTCTTTTGGAAGAATGTTATAATCAACTGGTAAAACTTTTTCAACAAGCTGCCGATCGCTTGCGAGGCCAAGAACGGAATAGAAAAAGTCTCTGGGGTCGGTCGCCTTGCTGTGGGCCCGAGAAACCAGAAGGTCGTAAAACGACAGCCCGTTCCGATATCCCCTGGCCTGGTTCATCGCCAGAGCCAATCTACAGTGTCCCTGTTTATCGGAGTAGCTCTGTAACAACGGCATCAGGGTATCCCATTGCAGCCTTCTTTGGCTACATTGTATTAGCGGGTGCTTCGAAAGCACCAATTCCTGGAAGACCCAGGACCGGGTGAACCACTCGCGGGAGCACAGATCGTCAATTGCTTTCGAGAGTCTGGGATCCTCTTCAAATGTCCACTTCTTGTCAATTGATGCAGTCGGTTGGTTGTAGTTTACAGGATCCAGCCGTTTGCGCTCGATCGAGGTATCGAAAAGGAGGTCTATGTCTTGACTTGTCGGCCCAAGGTAGATGATTGTGGAGGAAGCTTGGCGGTAAATTTCGCCCATGATCCGGACTTGCTGATTTCGTTCGAAAATATCATCCTCATTGATGCACAGCGCGTCGGCCCAGATAGTCAAGATCTTGTTGGCATCGCGAGTGTCTCGGAGCGCGGCACCCAGATTGGCCGTGATACCCACGCGCGTATGACCAAGCTGCACTTCATCAACCTGCTCGGGGTCTCCCCAAACATATGATATGGCCGTATATGAATACAAAATTTCTTGTTCGTACGCGGACAAAGTCGTCATTTGCAACTCTCCGTGAAGTGTTGACTCTCGAGCTTTGGCAGGCTGGAGCTGCAACAGCCGGATGGAATCGTTGTGCTTCAGAGCCTCCCATGCAGTCTTGGTCGGTATGTTGTGTTTATCTGGCATCTTCGCAATTGTCCATTACTGACAAAAGCAGATCATGTGTAGGATGGATGAAACACTCCCTTACGATGTGTCTCCTTCGAAGCTCTTGAGGGCATTTGCAACGTGCAGCCTTCGAGACCCCGCCCTAGCCACTCTATTCTGCCTGCATATTATTGACATGAGGGGGAAGTGTGTGCGGAGAAGTCCTCCGCTGCCACAAGGCAAACTGAGTGCAGCGGGCTGCATTGACCATGAGAAACCATTGGCTGACGCGGGTGGGTGAAAAGGGGGCGCAGTTTGTTGGCGAAGACAAGGCATCATCTTGATCAAATATTCGTAGGAAAGGCTGAGCTCTCGAGGCATAATTACACAATAGATTGTTGAATATTTTTGCACTTGGATATTGACGTAAAGTGCCCGGAAAACGATAGATCAACTAAGTAATGAACGCTCAAAGCCGTGTCAGAACCATCGACATATAATGCAACGGAAGCCCGATCGCAATACCGTCCTTAAGCGCCTTCGCAGCCATGGCAAAACAAAGGCAGTCAAGGATAATTACAATCAATTTGAGACCGAGACAATCCGACTTGTAAATGCGATCAGCTGTGAAACTTGTTGCCCTTCTTTCGAATGATGAATATTTATTTTTACTCACCACAGATCGAGCACTTGAAAGTTCATTACCTGGGACGAAGCGGCTCTGCCAGCCGCTGTTTCACTAGGTTTTGATTTTTACCAAAACTTGCTAAGATCAAATAGTTCTTTTGATATATGCATGTTTGTGCTCGCGCCCAACGCCCTATTTCATAAGTTTTAAACCAACTATCCAGGACATCTCATACATGCTCCTCATCAAACCCTAACAAATGAAATACTTTTCATAATGAATGTCAATAAGCTCGTACTTGGTCGGGAATACCGACAGGCAGTGCACCAACCGCCATGCCGACATAGCACATGCCTCCAATAAGACACGGAAGGAACTTGCGCGACAACCGCTTCATCCTGTCCTCCTCGACATCCTCGAGACCTTCTATGCTCTTGATCTGGCGAACGGGTACGGGCGCGGGCGCGGGCTTGGGCGTGGACTTGGCGGGGACATATAAGCGGTCGTTGCTTACGAGGACCGACCACCGGTGGTCCTTGGGCTCTTGGGGCTCCTCGGGCTCCTCCATGGTCGTGGCCGTGGAGAAGGCGGACGCCCGCGACAGGCGCTTGTAGAAGGCCTTCTTGGCCGTGGGCACCTCGTCTCCGAGCAGGCCGAGCGCCCCGGCGTCGGCGTCGTCCTCGTCGACCTCGACGATCTCGTGCTTTCTCTTTCTCCGGCGTATAGAGAAACGGGACCGGATGGAGGAGGCGGACGAGGAGGTGGTGGTGGGCAGGCCGCCGCGCCGCTTGTTGCCGCGCTCGCGGGTCTCGCCGTCGGGGCCGGATATGTCGACGAAGCTGTGGCGCATAAGCGCCGAGCCCCTCTCGGTACCTTCCATGGCGGCCTTGGTGAGGACGGCCTCGGCGCTATGCTGCCTCGACCTCCTGCTGCTGCCTCCGCCGATGGTGCTGGAGCGGCGGAGGGATGCGACCTTGTGAAGCAGCATTCTGGGGTACCAGCGCTCCTCCTGCTGGGCTGTCGCTTCTTCGGGAGACAACGTCGGCTGCACAGAAGACCGCAGTTGGATGACGCTCGGGGGTTGCCATGAGCAGCAGCAGTCGGCAGTAGTGGTATCGGTAGCAGCAGCAGCAGCAGCAGAGTCGTTGCTTTTCTGCTCGCGGAGGCGCCTCAGACCCGATATGATGGCACGCGCCAGATCTGCATGCCGCTGCCGGCTCATGCGGGTGTCTGCAGGCCCGCAGGGCAGTATGATGACCTGGCTGTCCTTTAAGCAGCGGTCGAGCATGGTGGCGTCCGTGGCCCCGCCCTCGACGATGCGCACCGGCATGGCAATATCTCGCGCGCCGTCCCTGAGGATGGGGAACTCGGCCAGAAGCTTCTCCCTCGAGGGCACCTGGATGTTTAATCGTATGCCGGCGGGAGGGGACATGAAGAAGCTCCTCAGCACGCTCGATCCGGCGGGACTGGCGGCGTCGAGGAGCGTCCAGGTCTTTTGGGTCTGCATTTTTTTCTTTTTTCTTTTGCTTTTCACATCAGGCGAAGAAGACTTGTTGCCCTATGGAAGATCTCGAGTCCTACGAAAAGACATGACTGACCGCACACAAGAGAGAAATGGAAGAGCCGGATAGTTAAGAGAATAAGATGCATAGATGCAGGTTGATGGCCCGCTTACAGGAGAATTGCCATTAATGGAAAAGAAGGCTTGGCGGACAGTAGCGCCAAGGTATAAAGTCGGAGACCGGTTTGGGGGACTGCCGGGGATGGGCGAGCATCGGGCATCTGGTTGGACGTGCAACTCAAAAAAGGTCAGAAAGAAGCACCAAACTCAGCTCGGCTTGGCTTGGCTTTTGCTGCTGCAGAGAGACGGGCTGATGGTGGGCGTCTCTTGGAAGTCTACAATCCTTCAGGATTTACACGATAAGCCCGATTGGCCGCGTTTTCTGTATGGCATGTCTCATATGCGGGCTATAGCATTGCCAAACCAGCATCTCGAGCGGGCGGTCCTCGGATAGATTCTTGACGACCTCGTAAAGAAGAATGAACATTCCACAGAGTATCTTTCAGTTGCTGATCATTGTGATGAGCATAATTCCTTTCGAATCAAGAATAGATTTAGAATTCGGAGCGGCCACATTAGTCCCGGCACAGAACAACGCTTTGCTGACCATCCCGAGCCATCCTTGTTCTAGAAGTTGGACGAGCTAGGCTTGGCGATCCTGGAAGTTTCCGTCGACCAATGAGAGCAGGCCTAGAGGTACACATTCGGCATCCTTCGACCACAGAACACTCAAGCCGGTCATCGTCAGTCCTACTTTGCCTTTCAGCCACATTCTATATACGGATGCCATGTGTTTTTCTTGCCATGGAAGCTTTCATCGCTTTCCCATTTCGAGGAGGGGAAATTCGTTCAAACAGCTTTGAAGGCTGCGGCACGAGTCATCAACTGCTTTGTGATCTATTAAAAGTGTTGAAGAAGCTTGAAACTCTATCGAGCCGCTACCAACTCAGATTTCCATGTTCTCCGCGTGGTTTTGTTTAGCCCTATATGCATGAGCGAATGCTATATACCCCGACCTCGTGGGGTTTTGGATCCTTCGGGTCAAGGCATCTCGCGTTGTACAAGATCAGCGTCATTGCTCGTTCAAACACCCCGCCCTGTCAAGCACTTTTCGGTGCCTTTGTCTTTACAATTGCATCGTGGAGAGGTTATTACCAAAGTATCGACAGGTCGAGTGGCATATATCATAGTTATTCGCTTGAAAATAAGTCAGAGTATGGCTATTTTTGTCCACCTTGCCTGGTTTCTAGCAATGATTCTGGGCATGGTTGTTCGAGTGCCCGTAGATGATATGATGGGACGGAAACCGCGGAAACCGGATTCATGCACCCAATATGCACGAAATTCATGAGCGCAAGTTTTCTTAGCTGCCGGGCAACAAGGATTGTGCATTCTTGATCGCTGGTTGGCCTCGCTTTTGTTTCCTGGATCTGCTAACCCATCAGTCCGTAGAATATTATTCACACAAAATATGGCATGGTCTCGATTTGCCAAGTAAGATCGCAAGGGTGCTGGCCGAAGGATCGAATGTCAGCATCTATATCATATCACTTGACCTCAGTTGTAGTCCTAGATCAAAGAACAAGGTAAGCCTGTCACCCGCGAAGTCCGAATGGACCGGTTATTCGCCACCTTGTAAGGGTTTCGTGGCAACCTCAATGAGCACAAAATACAGTGATGGACTTCTGTTTACGACCGAAGCCTTCAAGGACCGAGGACCGAGAGGCCGTCTTGGGCATACATGATAACATATCTTGTGTTGGCATCATGGTCCGAGGTCTCGGCCGTGATTTTGATTTTGATTTGACGAGATTAGTAGATGGGATATTTGAATCTTCCATAATACGCTTCAACTTATCTGCTGGGATTCCAAACTAGGTGTTCACATGTAAGGTTGTCGTTTCGAGACAACAACTATTTGAGCTGTTCTCGATGCCTCTAAATGTCCCTCATTTCAGGAATTACAAAGCCCTACATGGATTGTTGAACGGATAATAGTATCAGTAAGACTGGGCAGGTCAGATGACCAAAGTCACCGCCGTTTCCGGCTCGAGTTCTCTCAGCCATTAGTATGCGAATTCAGATGGGCTGTTGGTGCTCGGATAAATGCTGCGACTCCTTGTTGCCAAGGAGAAACGACCGCAGTCAAGGACTGCTGCTTCACTACAACAACAACATAATCAAATTAAATTCATCAGACAGCCTCCAGGCAGATATTCGCAGAACAAAGCACCTCCCAGAGGCAACATTTCATCTTCGGTCGTATCGTTCTTCGCCTTGTTACTTTTCTGGAAACGAGCTGACATTGACAATGGCTGGCTATGACGAATGCGACAGCTTGAACCTTCAGCCGCGGGATTGAGAATAGCGATGAACCAGCTCAATCGCAATGATTCCATCCTGGGTACAATCTCACGTCACGTCCGCCCAGCATCATCGCCTACGAGAGAAAAGTCTTAGGCAGGATCAGTGTCCCATCTCTTGCCCCTCTCGCGACCTAGAATCGGTACTTGATCGGTGACGCCCTTGATCTCGTTGCGGCACCACTCGTGGTTCCCGCCGCCGCTTGCCAAAGCGCGACCAAATCCTTCCTCGGGCACCTCTTTCCCATCGGCGTCCTCGCCAAACAGGTACAGCGGGTCGACCGCGCCGACAGCAATAGTGATTCTCTCGTTGCTGTGGTCATTGCCGCGAGTGGCCGGCTTCATGTAGAGGAAGCTCCCGCACTCGCCGCAGAAACCGCGCTGCGCACCCGGCGACGACTCATAGTGCCGGAGCGACGGCGTCGGGGATGTGAATTGAAAGACCGATCCGGCGCGGATCTGGTGGTACTGGAACCATAGCGAGCCGGTCGCCTTCCGGTCCATGGTGCATTGGCAGGTGCCGGACTATCGTGGAAGAGGCTGTTAGACACATTCTCGCTTGTCTTCGTAAGATGGCATGGGCTTACTGATTTTAGAAAGTCATGGTTGTCAGAAAAGTCGACGCGATACCGCAGTGCGCCGCATAAGCAGCCGCCGGTGATGAATTTTGGCTTGGGAAAGTCTTCAGCAGCAGACATCGTGAGTTGAAAATATCTTAATCCATCGTTGGGCTAACACGATCAGCAGGTATACACAGGATTTATAGCCGTTCGCAGGCTTCATGTGTAGCTATCAAGAGCGCGCCCTTGTGATGACTTCCAATGACATGGCCAAGGGCGTAGTGACTTTATCTACTCCATTCTGGGCAATAGAAGACGATAATACCTGACAATGTACATAAGAAGCTGGCCAACGTGTAGCTATGTCCTAGATATTGATCATTGTTTTCCCTGTCAACATGCACCTCGCTCAGTTTTGATGTTATCCCGATGTAGCGAATAGAACACATTTATTAGAATTCAGTTGTCCTTTTATTGGAAAGATCATAAGGCCACTGTCATTCATGGTCTTCCGGCGTATGTATACCCGCCATCCGTACCCGTCATTCGAAGCATGATAGCCATTAAAATACAATGTCATCGACAGCTCAGCTCACATGGCACGGCTGCCGTCGAGGTTCTTTGCTGCGCTCTTACTGCGCGGGTCTGACTCGCCTCCGTAGTGTGCCGCGTCTCCTCCCATAGCATCGATTGCCTGGCGACTATTCTCCTTGGAGGCTTCGCTGGTGTCTTGAAGTTTCTCTTGTTAGACGGGTTTGTTCCATTAGAGAGTGAAGCAGAAGACATACTCGGGTTGGACAGGTTCGCCTTGTGGCCGGCTACAGATCGGGAGGTGGTCTCTTTGCTCTGGGTAATCTCCTCCATGTCGCGCGACATGTTTGACTTGGCACCTGCAGAGTCCATGTCCAAAGTAATGTGTGTATGCACGTAGGTTTATTTTATTTTGTGTTGATGCAGGAGTAAATGCTATTAGCTTTGTAGTTTGCTCGTCAATCAAGAGGTTGTGCAGAAGCAACGGCTTGAATCTGGACCAACTTATACTTATATAATCCAAAGATAGCTCAAATACAAGCTGAGCTTTGATACATGACGTCGGTATTACATTCAGTTCATGCGCCGTGCTTTCTACTGCCTATGAGCCAGTTGCCTGACCGTGCTTGGATGGTGTTGATAGCGCACATCGATGCATCTGGACCAGGGACACGCTCTATGTTTATGGTTTTAAGTTGGGAAAAAAGGGCGGTACTGATCTCGATGATGCCACCACGCAGCTGGATCCCGCAGCAGAGTCCCGCAGCAGGCACATGCAGTCTTGGGATGCAACGCGATGACGTTTGTTTTGTTTACTTGAGCTTTGGGACATTTTCAGCAGTTGGAGCACCGCGGTTGTGTGTCGCCAAGTGATTCGACGTCTCTAAACGTCCCGCGTGAGGGATCTGCAACCGCCCGTTGGACTGGAGTGGGAGCGGGCGTCATTTGGGCCTTGGCTGCCAGGTTTTGCTTGTTATGCACCGCAAATCCGATTCCCATGGCCCATGCGCAGCAGCACCAGCTGGTTTTCCAGGGAGCTCAGGGTAGCTGAGACCAATCGCTGAATGCCAGGCATCAAGACAGCTCATAAGATCAATAACTTAGGTATGGAGGAGGAATCGCTTGGCTGTTCTGCTTCACCTCGGGTTGGCGGATTTGGCTGTGAGACTGACTTGCTTTGGCTCTCGAACTGAACAGCGTACTGTGCTCGGAGCATTTCTTGACCACCTCGGCAAACTCGAAACAGCAATCTCAAAATTGACCATCATGTGAGGGGATGCTGATTGCGCTGGGGTGCCTTAAGATTGCGGATTCTCGGGCAGAGACTGCTGGCACTGTAGTGTGCTTCCAGGAATAGATCCCATTGACTCGTTGCGCCTCGGAAAAGCGATGCAAGGTCAAAGTTCAATTCGTCTCTTTGCGTTTCTGGCAGGCTAGCATCGCGACAATGCATTGTTGGGCTGGCTGTCATATTTCCAGAGCTGCTAGTCCATAAGATCTGGAAGTTGTCAGTATTATATACCTTATTCGAGATGGATTGTAGCAGTCGGTAATGTCGGCAGTTGTTCTTGTTCCAGGGTTGGTTTATCTGCGGCCATTCACAGGGGGGTTTTGACAGCCCGGCAGGGACGAATCGGAAGACCCTGCTTTGCTGTCCAGCGGGCCGCAGAATGGATAGGCGACGCTGGCGGCTGGGGAGCCCCGTCAGCCACTGAGCAAACTGGTGGTGTAGGTACCTAAGATAGTGCTGTGATGGTACCCGGAATTCCTGGTGTCCTGCGGTTAGGTAAGGTAATAAGGCAGCTCATCACTACCAACCAACTACTCGCTGCTAGCTAGGTACTGCATCATGCAAATGCAGGCCTCAAAAAAACAAAGTTGTTGTTTGATCAAACGTGCCTCGCCAAATGACCATTTCGGGCTCTGGAAGTTACCTACCTGGGTAGTCCCTTTTGCTTTTTGATCTGTTCGTTGTCTCTCTTCCTCTCCTCTGCCGCTCGATCCTCACCGGAAATACGCACAAGGTTTGCGACTCGGCCCAACCATCCGCCAGGGAACGATTGATTACCTTACCCACCAGCCCGGGGCGCATCTCTCTGCTTCGCGCATCATCGCACCCGACTTGGCTGCGCATGCGAAACAAAAAAAACTACCGTCCCAGCTGCTACCTAGCTATTGGCGGCACACGCGACCTGCTTGCTATACTACTACTATGCATACGCCCGGAATAGTCGCCGCTGATAGAACGATCGTGTGAGCGAGAGAAACATTTCAAACATGGCCTTTGGCTCGAGACGGCAACACCGCAATGGATCGCTGCCGTCGTCTGCGCCTGCCCCTCCCCACCGGGTGCCGCCCCGTCTGCAGCTCGGCGGCCATGACTTCTTCGCTGGAGCCTCGTCCAGCAGCCAGCAAGTACAGACCGAGTCCAGCTCCGACGACGAGGTCGAAATCGCAAAGCCCATGAGATCGCCAGCAGCAAGGTCGCCTGCCGGCAAACCGCCTCCCGGAAAATCACAGACATATCCGAGCCATTCTCGATCCATGAGCCATCCCTTTCCCGCCCTCTTCTCCTCCAAGAAGTCGCGAAAGCAGAACAGCCCGGACGATACGACCGATGACGACGCAGCCAGGCATGGGCACTCGACCTTTTTGTCCAGCATGGCTCCCAAGAAACCCCATCGCGGGCCTGCAGACTTCATCAATGGAAACTGCATGACTTGCAGCGGCAAGGTCAGATGGCCCAAAGATCTGAACGTCTTCCGTTGTACCATTTGCGCCACCATCAACGACTTGGCGCCCTATACTCCCAAGCCAGAGGATGGCCGCCCGCCCCCGGAGAGCATCAGGCCGCTGTCTTTGGAGCATACCAGAAAATTGGTGCGACAATGTCTGGTCCAAGCTCTGAAGTTCTCCTCGGACAATGGCGCTCAAAGACTCTCGCCAGCGCTCTCGCCAGGCCATACGCCAGGGCTCTCCCCAGGGCTCTCCCCAGGGCTCTCGCCAGGACCCTCGCCGGGGCTTTTACCAGTGCGACCAAGCACCCAGTCGCCGCGGCCTTTGGAGGGTCATTTCTCGGATATGAGCGTTTCCGGACAGCGTGCTAGAGCCGGGTCTTACGCCGGCGCTCCTCCGAACCCTGCCTACAACCCGGTGTTCGACGACTTTGCAGATGGCCATCCTGAACCGAACTCCATGCTTCGTCCTAACACGGCAACCAGATCGTATTCAGCATCTCATTCAGACGCGCGCCATCCAAACCCTGCAGTGGATGGGCGAGCGCATGGACCGAGACTCCCGGACCCAAAAAGAGTATTCAAACCAGTCGAGGATTATCTGATTGTGAGTTTCGGCTCGTCTTCAGCCATCAATGCCTCGTTTGCTCCCATGCGACGAAGCTTCAGCTCAAAGCAGGAAGCGCCCAAACCTGAAGCGCCGAAGCCTCCAGTGACGATCAAGAGGAAGCCCGTGCCGCGACAGGACAAACCAGTCGTGCAAGATGAGGCCGCGGTGGCAGAGCTAGACCCAAAGATGCTTCTTGTCGGGGGTCTGGCAGAGAATGCACAGTGGTGGACTGGCGGGCAGCAAGAATCCACGCCTAGATCGCGGTCTCAACGCAAAGATGACAGTCAAACCTTTGTCAGTTCTCGGTCGCCACGAATTGATTGGGGCGAATTGTTGGAATGGTACTCAATCGTCATCGATGCGGCCAGGCCTTGGAGGGAATTGTACAATGATTGTCTGAATGCAGGCAAAATTAAAGCAATGTCGACGCAGGAGGCGCACCGATTTGAGATGTGTCTGCTCGAAGCGCAAGGCCACCTCCAAAGAGTGTTGCTCAAATGCACCGAAATGCTTTTGAAACGTCCCGCACGGCCGCTCAAAGAGCCCCAGGACATCAGATTCTTGCTTCTCATCATTGTCAATCCACTGTTGGTGGCGGATCATAAGAGCTACAAGGGAGAGTACCAGCACATACACAAGGACAAAGGCCGAGGCCCCCAGAGGCAGGCGACAGACGAGGAGCAATATGTGATGGGTCGCCATTCGGGAATTATCAAGCGCATTCTTGGGCTCATCTCCAATTGCCCCGACCAGTGTCACCATCAGCTCGTGACTTGGTTCTCGAGATTGCCTGAACACCTCTTTTTGCATATCAAGGATCTCATCAGCCAATTTGTCAACTATCGCCTACGGCGGCAGACGGACAAGAAGGTTGAACCCCAAGTCGATTTGACTGGAGGGTTGATTCCCGAGATGAGGTCCAACGCTCCCTCGGCGGCGACAGTGGCATCACTTCACGCCGCCCTGGCAGCCCCGGCTTCTTCCAAAAACAAGAAGCAGAAGCCCGAGGCCCCCAGCATTACGTATTCAGATGACTGGCAACTCAAAGCCGGTGCTAAGGTCATGGCTTTGGTGTTTGCCGCCAACAATCTCACTCACGTAAGGCGGAGCGAAGTCAGCGTTCGGCACGCGCACGGCCATCTGCTCGCCACAAGCGATTTCTACAACACGATGCTTGACTGCCTCGATTTCAAGACGGACTTTGAAATGTGGGAATCGAGAAAGGGCAAGTTTGCCTTTTGCCAATATCCGTTCTTTCTCAGTATCTCGGCCAAGATACAAATCCTGGAATTCGATGCCAAGCGCCAAATGCATGGCAAAGCCCGAGATGCCTTTTTTGACAGTCTCTTGACGCACAAGAGTAACACCCAGTACTTGTTTCTGAGCGTTAGGCGCGAATGTCTGGTGGAAGACAGCTTGGCCAAGGTCAGCGAGGTTGTCGGCAGTGGCAGCGAAGATATCAAGAAGGGGTTACGTATTGAATTCCGTGGCGAGGAGGGTGTGGATGCTGGAGGCCTGCGAAAAGAATGGTTCCAGCTTCTTGTCAAGGACGTATTCAATCCAGACCACGGTGAGTCTTCATTTTCCCCGGATCTACTACGCACATCATGCTGATCATCACAACAGGACTCTTTGTTTTCGATGAGGACTCGCAATACTGTTACTTCAATCCTCACACCTTTGAGACTACCGACCAGTATTTCCTTATCGGGGTGGTTCTTGGGTTGGCCATATACAACTCTGCCATTTTGGACGTTGCGTTTCCACCCTTTGCATTTCGCAAACTTCTGTCTGCAGCACCTGCGTCGGCATCAAGTGGCTCAATCATACAACGCTCCACAATGGCGTACACACTTGATGACCTGGCCGAGTTCAGGCCTCGTCTGGCAAATGGTCTTCGCCAGCTGCTCGACTTTGATGGCGATGTCGAAGACACCTTCTGTCTAGACTTTGCGGTGGAAGTGGACAAATATGGCACGAGATCTCGCATCCCTCTCTGTCCTGGCGGCGATACAAAGCCCGTCACGAATGCAAACCGACGAGAATATGTTGATCTCTACGTCAAATACCTGCTCGACGAGTCGGTCAAGAGACAGTTTGAGCCATTCAAGCGAGGATTCTTCACTGTATGTGCAGGCAATGCCCTGTCTCTATTCCGACCAGAAGAGATCGAGCTATTGATTCGAGGATCCGACGAGCCTCTCGACATCACCTCACTCCGTGCTGTGTGCAAGTACTCGGACTGGGACAAGTCCAAGGATGGCGGCGAACCGAAAGACGAGCCCGCGATAGACTGGTTCTGGGAATCATTTGCGGCAGCAACGCCCCAAGACCAACGACGACTACTATCCTTTATTACTGGCAGCGACCGCATCCCGGCGATGGGAGCAGCCACCCTTGTTATTAAGATCAGCTGTCTTGGCGAAGACACAGAGAGATACCCTACGGCGCGCACTTGCTTTAACATGCTGAATCTTTTCAAGTATAAATCACGAGAGAAATTGGAAACACTACTGTGGAGGGCAGTCCACGAAAGCGAGGGCTTCGGACTGCGATGAAGGAGGTCAGTGTGTACGGCATACCCAACAGGCAAATCACCACAACAACATAGAATAGCACAGCATGGTACGGGAACAGCATTGACATGGCGTTTGTTTACAGCTTTGGCATATATAGACTTGGGATACTATTCGGCCAAGAACCGGATTAATCCTAGCAATGGGATCCGACAAACCCCAAGTGTCTAACACTTAAGATAGTGCAGCCAAGGAGGCGTGCCTTTTAGAAAGAAAGAATCGATACCCACCACTTGTTTATTCAAATGTGTCAATGTTTGATGCTAGGCATCGCGAGATTTTGTGTTTCACTATTAATTCACGGATCCAGCTGCTGGGTCTCGCCTCTCCTGGGAGATCAGTTTGTACGTGGACAAAGTACATTGCAGATGAGGGGACATTGTATCGTCGGCTTCCTCTGAGTGAAACATTGCTTATGATACCCTAGGCCAGGATCGGGACATCCAGGGTATTGTATAAGATGACTCTTTGATGCTAAGTGGTACAAAACACGAGACGAATATGTACCGGGCCGCTGCCAATCTTTCCTTTTCGTACCTGACAATTGCGGCGTGCATGACAGATCTACTGATGGCAGGCAATTCCCAGCCCTATGGATCAGAGGGTAGTACGGATGCTCCGTAATGATAATAAATCATAAGCGAATTCCCATCTGTCCGGAACCAAGAATCGATTTTCCCAAGTTATTTTCGTCCTCCGGGCGGGTGCGCGGGGTGCCTAGAACCCCCCTGTGGCCCGTGGTTTAGCGTACCTGCTGCCCCGGAAGCAGCCGCAAAATGGTACGAATTGGCAATCAGGCGATTCTCTGCTCCACATCACACCACAATCGCTTCATCGTCCACGTCTTCTTGGGTAGACTCGGAATTCTAGTGTAGGCCAGACTGGTATGTCAGGGCGATATTTTCGCCAATTGCACATGAGGGATTTGACAGCATCGAAAGGAGAGAAGATCTGTAGTGCGAGGAATTGATCCTCTAGTGAAAAAGAAAAGCAATAAAAGGGCTTGCGTGTCTCGGAGTTATGTGCTTGAATCCTGATTGAATGGGTGTATCAAACTGCTCAGACTCACGACAATAGAGCCTATAACAGCTTTAATCATCGACAGCACACGAAAAAGTTGCATAACCGACAGCCAATCGAACATTGTTGAATTTGTACCGTCAACACTTTGACCATTATACTTCACGCAACGTCGCCAAAATGATACCCGGAAGCCGGCCTATGAAGCATATAGAACGTAAAGATCTATATACGAATCTCGAGGCCCGCATCCAATACCTGCACACATTTCTCGACTTTAGCTCAAGTAGGTGCATTGCTCCCATGATAAACTTAAGATAAAAGGAATTGCAAGGAAGAATACACCTAGCTGACACCTGCAATCATGTAGATGACATTGAGGCCTTGATATGGGGAGCCAAGTATATCAAGCAGCTCATCCCAGCCATCGTCAACATCGTCTACCACAAGTTGCTGCAGTACGACATCACGGCGCGGGCCTTTGAGACGCGGAGCACGAGCTACGAGGGCCCGGTAGATCCGAATCTGCACGACAACAGCCCTCAAATCCGTAAGCCATCACTGTCCATGCCCTTGAAATAGATAGCAGTCTGCTAAGACAGATTTGGGTCGCAGTGCACCGCAAGATGTTCCTCCGGGCGTACCTGGCCAAGCTGTGCTCGGACCCGAGCACTCTCGAGTTTTGGGAGTACCTGGATAAGGTTGGGTAAGTCAATGCCCTGTGAAACGTCCCCGTTGCTGCCGGGGCACCGGCAGCTGCCCCGAAATGGGCTTCCGTTTTGTGCCTCGTGCCGCGGGACGTCGAGGCCGTTTGCTGGTTTCTGTTTTCTTTTCTTCCATGATCCTTCGAGTCGGGCGCTAACGTGTGCCATTCGTGTGAATGTAGTATGATGCATGTCGGTCGGGGACGCGAGCACCCGCTTCACGTCGAATATGTCCATATTGGTAAGTTGAAGCATATGAAAATCGAGAAATAGGTTCCGGGTTTGGCTAATCTCTTCGTTTTCGCTTGTGGTCAGGCGCCTGCTTGGCATTTATTCAAGATACCATCACCGAGGCTCTCTTGTCGCATCCGCGGTTGCGGATGGACAAGAAGATCGCGCTCGTCAAGGCCATCGGCAAGGTCATCTGGGTACAGGTAAGAGAATTCCACGTTTCGAAGATCGATTTCGCAAAGGAAAAGGACCATTGAGCTGACCAACGTCGGTTGCAGAATGACTTGTTTGCCAAGTGGTACGTCCGAGACGGAGAGGAGTACCGGGACGACATGGAGCAGCCCGAGTTTGAGAAGGAGGGCTACCTGAACGGCAAGAAGATCCTGGCCGACATCGAGGACGCGCCGGTAGGAGGCGAGCACGGGTCAGGCGCCGGCGGCGTGTGTCCCTTCACCGGCAAGGGCGGCGCGGACTCGGGTACGTGCGGCGGGTGTACGGACAAGGACGACGATTGCCAGACCGTTGTGGCCGCGAGGACGTCGCCGGCTAGCTGAGCATGGCCGATCCTCTTTGAGATTGTCGAGCTGTAAGATACATGATGTAGTCGAAATATCAAAATGGCGGCAATACGCATGGCAAAGCGCAAGCCAAATCCATGTTACTTGCACCAGGAAGGTGATCGTAAAGACAAGCAAGTTCCCCTTGGTCCTATGTAAATCCCATGTGAATATCAAGAGCGAATTGAGTCTTCATTTGACGTACACATCTACGTCGAGGGCTGTCAGTACGTCTTTCGCAATGGACAGACTCTCTCGCAACAGATGGATTGATTCATTTCCTTTCCCCTTGATGGTTCGTGCATATCCTCATAGATCACGGAGCATGCTCATCGCGTGATGCAAGTGGCGAGTCGAATGTTTTGTCGGAACTTTTATTGATGATGATGATGATGATGATGATGATAGCGTGCGCACAAGAACCGGTCTCACTGAGCATCGCCACTGGGCAGGCAACGCTCGTGATAGCGGCAGCAGGCAGGCAAGACAAGCGAGACAAGCCCTGGGAACCAGGCTGGTGCCAAAAAAAAACGACTCACCCCTATCGATTAACTACCTATACACCCAGCCATTTTCTCACAGCTACAAGAATATCATTCAATATTCATAATGCTTATTTGATTCGGGCATCGATCAAGTCTTATAAAATTATTTTTCTGCATTTTATTACAATTTTTAAGGGCTATTGAAGGGAATTGTTGTCCCAAGCAGTATATAGGCTTTTGGGGAGGGGTGAGTCGTTTTTTTTGCTACCCCGTTGAACTACCAGATTGGTATAAAGTATCTCCGGTACCTGGAATCAAAAGCACGAATTCATCATCGCGTTGCTTCGCATTGCTTGGCATGACGATCGCCACCCTGAGAGCAAGTAAAAACGTAGACAGGTAGCATACAGCCGGGGCAGTATCTTGGTCAGCACGGCAGACTTCACAAGGATGCATGTATCCATCTGTTCAGATGTCTTGTCAGAAGTCTAGAGCTGCGAGCAATCGTCATTGGGTCGCTCAAAGGGATCGCCGCCATTGATCGACAGTTAACAAGTAGCTGCAGCCAATCAGAGATGGGAAAGGGGAGTGATAGACTTGACCCCAACGAACCTGCCAATTAGATTGCTCTCGGAGTGCAGTCCGTTGTTGCTTTGAAATCTTATTTGCTTTCCCCTCTCCAACTCGGCCAACCTGTCTCTAAGTAGACTTTGTTAGTAAGTGAAAATATTCTAGGTAAGGATCAAGTCAAGTTTCCGTCCGTCTGCCAGCACTGCGATCCCCAGTAGGCCATAGATAATGTTAGACATCTGTTCCAGTCCGATCAAGGTACCGCAGACCATGGAACGGGCATAACGAACGGTTCATCTCGGAGCGCTCGCATCTCGATCACTCACAGACATGGCTGCAACCCGATACAGTCCCGTCCTACGACCAGTCCCATCTTCCCCGCGAATACGCTGGCCCAATCATGTTGTTACGGTAGAAGCTCCGGGACGCGTGACGCGTGGAATCCTCCCGGCATTTCCTCCGTTCAAACCTTGGGTCATCTCTCGCAGTGCAATTGGTAGGTTGCATATTCCGCCTGCCCATTTCTCGCCTCCCTGTTGGTGCCACCTCGTTCCATAAGATATCGCGATGTATTTGTCTTCATGTCAAATATTTTGTGCTCGGATAGAAGACGATTGAATCTGAAATGAACATCAATTCGCAACATGGCATACGCAGCAATGTATTCCAATACAATCGATTTCTCAGAATACGGCGAGGGCCATCCTTATCACAATAGCGAGATCAACTTTGAAAGTCCTGCCGAAGAATTCTGGCCCGAGTTGTACAACAATCGCTTTGGTGAGTAGGCGCATGCGTCCACGGCGGCAGTAAAACCCTCGCCGGTCTCGACAGACCCCGCCATGTCTTACACAATGCCAGAGCCCTCTTGCGTCGATCCCCGGTCCTTCGGCCCTCCGACCACGACAGACACAACCCGAATCACAGCAGACGGCGACGAAAGCGGCAGCGAGGAGATACATGAAAGAGTCTGGAATCAGAAGCGGCGTAAATCCAGCGCAGCTTCCAAGACAAGCGCGCGAGACGAACGAACCACCAATGTACATCAACCGCGATCCAGAAACACACGTGGTGCTTTTCCCTTCTTTCTCGGTCGCTGACGGACAGAGTCGTGTAGACACACCAGGGAGGCAGCCACCGCAAGAGCCTGTCGGAGCCCGTCAAGCGCGAGCGCAACCGCACCGCGGCCGCCAAGTGCCGGGCCAAGAGCAAGGTGGCCGAGGAGGACCTCAAGGAGACGCAGCGCGTCGAGCGGGAGCGGAACCTGCAGCTCCGGGCCACCGTCGAGGAGCTCAGCATCGAGAGCCTCATGCTCAAGCACGAGCTCCTCTGCCATTCCAACTGCGACCATCCGATCATCAACAACTACCTGAACAGAACGGCGGACCAAATCAGTCGGGGATATTCTGGGTCGTCGCAGACGCGATAGGGCAGTAAGGCCCTGTGGGATCTAACAATCGGGAGATCTTGGGTCTTGTTCAATTCCATCCCCTCGGGCAATTTCTTTTAGGCGGCGCCCTCCGGAACATTCCAAAGTAATATTTGTCAGGGACACAAGGTGTCAGCGTCGGCGTTAATATGGTTGTCAGCTTTTTTCTCTCGATCTCTTGAGCTCTGTTTTTTTTTTCTAGATGTGCCAATCTTGGCAGCCTTGTTCGGGTTTTGGAGAGGATTCCTTTCTGTATGTTGTCCTTTTGCAACAGGAATAACGATAAGTGTCCGGCCACGAAACGGTAGTCTACAGAGATCTTATGTAAGATGGGATGGTGGGCAATAGACTGACGTTTATCGATCATTCTGTGATTCAATTCTAGACGGCTCTCTGGGCCCTGGGCGCAAATTACTCCCTTCCTTCCCGCAGCAAACTTGGACTCCAGGAAAGACTTCTCAAAGAAAGAGACGCGCCTACCTACCTAGGCAGAAACCGTGTTGGAGATGTGATGCAAGGTGCACTGAAGTGTACTGCCGTGATACTGATGCGCCTGGACAACTTTCACAACCATGACATTCCAATCGACGAAAGAAATGATTCTCCGGTCGGAAGTCTCTCGTGCCACTCTATCACTATATACAGCCGACATGTTCGCTCCTATGTTACGCTTTACCCCGCCCAACACCGCTGAAATGAACTCGCTTGCAGCCAACCTCAATCATACATATGCAAAGCCTTGAATCTTGTAAACAGTACCTATATTATTGAACGTCAGCCCAACCATAAAAAAATCTACAATCGGAAAAATAAGTCAACGTAGCTCCCCTTGTGTTTCAAATACCTAGATATTCTTGTATATACTTCAACTTACCTCTTTTTGTTCTTGCTTGCCTTCCATCGGCCGTCAAGATTCCTACATGTATCATGTCTGTCCATATTCTGATTGGGTCCGGAACCTGGGGTCATGCTTTCAGCATTGACCAAGTCCGCGAGCAGCTGGAATCTCTCGACAAATTACAATGCCGACAGGTCGATACGGCAGCTCTGTATCCCTTCACGTCTCCTGGGGATGCTGAGAGGTTCCTTGGTGAACTTGGCCACAAAGATCTTCTGGTCGACACCAAGGCCATGTGGTATGACAACGGGGACAACACTCTCACCTTAGACGCCGTCCAGAAGTCCATCGACAAGAGTCTGGAGCGTCTGAAGGCCAGTAAAGTACGAGAAGCCCGACCAACACATGATCATAATACTGACTCGAGCAGGTCAACGTCTTCTACCCCATCGGCCCCGACCACAAAACACCCCTGGAGGAGAAAGCCGCCGCGCTGGATGCCGTCTATCGCCAGGGAAAATGCGCCAAGATTGGACTGTGCAACTATTCGCCGGAAGCCGTTGCAGAGTTTCTGGACATCTGCGATAGAAAAGGTTATGTCAAACCGAGTGCCTTCCAAGGCCAGTACAATCTTCTCTGCCGAACCTATGAGACGACCCTGCTCCCCATTCTGCGCAAGCATAACATTGCCTTCATGGCGTATTCGGCCCTGGCCGGCGGCATGCTGAGCGGAAAGGTCACGCTGTCCAACAACGACCCAGAGGTCCTGCGGGGCACCCGCTTCGAGGTCTCGGAAGACAACCTCATGGGCTTGAGAGGCAGGTCATGGTACGACAAGCCCAGCTTCCACCGCGCCATTCGTCAGCTGGCGGCGCTCTGTGAGACTCACGGTGTCGATATGGTCCAGGCGAGTCTGCGGTGGATACTGCATCACTCTGCTCTGGACGGGGGACTGGGCGATGGTGTGATTATTGGTCCTCGCAATCAGCAGCAGCTTGATGCGTACGCTGCGGGTATCCACGGCGGCCCGCTCCCCGAGGCGCTGGTGAAGGGGATCAATGATCTCTGGGCGGGTGTGTCAGACGATGCTGCGCTTATTTTGGTATATTAAATCATGTTAGGTTGATATGTTTATGTCGATTACCAAATTAATGAAACCCGTAGGCTTTGGCTTTTATTTTCTGGAATTTCCGGCAGATGTTAGAACATGCACAGTTTGGGTAACGGTGGGCAGCTTCACGTAAATCGAGAGGTATGGTTTAATAACACGACGAAATTCGTTCTTGCTCACAAACAACTATCATTCCGCCGGCCTTATTATTCTCGGGTCCAAGTGATTCGGTCTCCCATCGATGCCTAGCCGTCCCATTAATATTAAAAGCACTTCGAGCTTTCCTTCACAGACTGCCTCTTCGCAGATATAGCCAGGATGATATTTGATAGCGTCCGACCAGTCGTAATCGAGTTGGTGTAGTGTGCCTGAAACGTTCAAATAGAAATAAAGGGTACTTAGCCATCTATTGAGACAAAAGTCGAAATGTAGTTTGATCTCGATCAAAAATGGGCCGAGTGGCTCGAACCACTTGAAGACCCAGGACTGATCGGAAGGGTCTTGCGTCGGGTCGCTGCCCAGAAAGAAGGTCTCGTGTATCGGGCACTGCCACGTGTATCCTGGCGAGCGCACAAGTGGCAGCATCAGTCTCCAGCTCCGAGTATCGACCGGCCAGTTGTATTCCCAACGCTTGTTATTGTGAAGCGATGCATCGTCTGCTGGTTGAGTCAAGAGCAGACTCTGAAGTTCAGTGGCGAGGCCAAGAAGAACGCGCAATCCACTGGCGTAGGCGAGGACGTTTCTAGTTGACTCTGCGGGCATGGCGGTACCTTGATACCTCTCGGTGGCATTGAGGAGATCCAGGGCAGTCGTTTCCCACAATGGGCCGTGGTGATCGTGGTTGTACAGGTCGATCCACATCTCGAGATGCTGTACAAGTAATTCTGGATCGGTCATGTTTGCTAGAGATGCACGAGATACATGATATATATTCTCGACCGCTGCTCTGGCAGTGTAAGTAGCGAAGAGGTCTGAGTTTTGGACGACGTCCTGTGCCTTTTCTTCTCCTTGTGTATGCACTACGCGGTCGATCTGCGTAAACACCTTGTGGTTATTGATCGCATCAAATTTGCATTTCCCGGCCTCCCTGAAGAAGTGATAGAAGGCGTTTCGTGTCAAGTAGTCGTCATACCCAAGGGACTCCACCCTGATATCACAAGCCGTTCCTATAAGCATCGTGGTTTCATGACATTCAGTGGATGCGAGCCCGAGTCCAAGATACGCACCAGCCGTGGCGGGATGAGAAGCTCCAAGGACTTGGGCTCGTGCTGATAGCAGCCACCAATACAACGCCCGGCTCTCGATCCTAAGAACTCGATCATACTGCTTCTCAAGACTATAGGCGTAGTTTCCGATCATCTCCAGTACACGCGGGTGCTTCGGTGGGAACGACTTCAGAGCGCGGCAAAGAGTCCAGCTTAAAAGATCTGATCTATCTCTTCCATCTGCTTCTGATTCCAGCTGGTAAAGGTGTTCCCATTCGCTCAAATCAGAGTAGTTTCGGTCGATATACCTGTGGTACAAGAATGACCAGATGTCGTCTGCCTGGCCCCGGAGCCATAGAATCCAGCCTTCCAAAGGCGAAAAGGCCCGAAGCTGCTGCCGTATTTCCGGTAATCTCAGACGCTCCGGACATGGCGGCATTCGTATAGCTTTCGAAAGGTCATTCTCGCAAGGATACAGGCCCTGGTATAGAGAGAAAATATGTGCAACATGCTCGCGCAGGAAGTGTCCCTTGGTGGCGCCGGACTTTATAGTCGCACGGAGAACTTTGGCGGCCTGTCTGGCCGTGGACTTCTTTTCGGACTCCTCCATTCGGTCTCGAAGCCAAAGATGTACGAGGGGATGGATGATATGTGCATGGTATGACAGGTGTCCGATCCTATACTCTACTGGCTGTAGGAGGGAGTAAGAGACCAAAATTCTAAAGGCTTGATTGGCTTCAAAATCTGTGAGCTGATTAGACCGAGCATTTCAATTGATGTCGTGTGGTTGGACCGACCTGTGCCATTTAGACTTTTGAAAAGATCTTCAGCAATCAAATTACGGTCAAGAAAACCACAAAGTAGTAGTATTTCAGCGGCAAGCGGGTTGCGATCGCGTATAGCAGTATATGAGATTTCCCAGGTAGTCAAAACGGTTTCTTCTGTCGACTCCCATGGAATCGGCTTGGCCTTGTTTGCAAGTAGGTCTTTCGGGTACTTCTGATAGCGCATCAAGTAGTGTCTTATAGACTCGCGGTTCACGGAGATGTGGGCTCCTGCTTGCGAGATAGCCAACGGAAGGTGACCGAGCTCCTCGATCAGATCAATTGAGCTAGGCAATTCTGCAGAGCGTTAAGAAGTCGAGTCTCAACAACAGTCAGAGAAACCACACATACCAGTTGTATCATCATTGAACTCCACTCCACTGCTCCGTTGCAAAAGTGAAAGGGCTTCCTTGTCAGTCATTCTATCAACCTTGATGGAATTCCAGTATCCAGCAAGGTCTTGGCGCCTCGTAGTAATGATGAGAGAGCCACACAAGGTGGACGACAACCATGAGCGAAAATCGAAACTTTCAATGTCGTCAACATTGTCGATAACCATGAGCCAGCCACAATTCCCCGGGGTTGATAACCATCTCAAGAATATTTCTTTCAGAACATGATCCCCCATTTCGGATATTGATGCGGGAGTAGCCTCATTGTTGTAGTCTCCGTTATCTGTATTCTTCGGAGGAACGTCTTTTGTCTTGGAAATCTTTTGGAAATGGTGAAACCACGGTCGTTCGCGCAAATCGTTGATCTCGTAATGCCATTTGAGTGACTCTACAGCTGCCGAAATGCTGGTAGCTGCTGAGTAGTTGCGAGATCCACCAATCCAGAATATAGACGTGTACTCAGACTCGTGTTCTTGGATATATTTGATAGCAATCTGAGTCTTGCCCATGCCGCCGGCTCCATACAGGACCACGCGGTTCAACTTTATGTTCCGGGATGTGTGATGAAGCATTTCACCGAGGCTCTGGAGGATATCTTCCCGACCGGTGAAGTGTTGGTTTTCCAAATTGTTAAAAGTGACCCCCAGCGCAAACTCTTTGTTGCTCACCGGCTCATTTCTGATAGTCTGCTCCTGGAAGTACTTGAGCCTCTTGGAAATTTTCTGAAAACCATCATCGCTATATGTTTGGAATTTGGCTATAGTTATGTGGTCGCCACTGATTGGCACCTTTTCAGCGTTTGGTGCACCAAACATGATTGCAGAATGCTTCGGGACAATCTTGAAGCAGAAAGATTCATTAGACATGGCCTGGTGGCAGATAGCGAAGAGGATCTTACAAGTCGCTTTGTCACGATGAGATTTCCCACTAGAGACACGCGCATTGGGAAAGTCTTATAAAAACACGTGGTCTCGAAGTCTTGGATGATAGCGTTATACCTTGACTGAAGTTCCAGTAGCCATTCTGAGTTTCGGGCCATTTTTTGGAGGAGAGGCTTGTTGGTATGGCTCGTGATTGACGACATCTTTCTGAGAATCTCAACCATGTCGACTCCTTCGCCTCCCTGGTGAGGAGTCCCCAGGAATAGCACTGCGTGAGTCGACGATGGAATGAAATCGTTCCATATGACCGATCCGGCATGAGTCGGCGTAAACAAGAGCCTAAAAAATCATGTCGTTAACATCATTTTGTGCGCAATATTACACCGTCAATTTGCCAGATTGAGTAGCAGTAGAGTATATATACAAGGAAAGAGCCGGAAACTCACGCTCTTAATGATGATACCACCCAGACTGTGTCCGATGAATAATATTGGGACTCTATCTGTCTTGTATCGCCATTAGATCATTAGCGGGAAACACATAGCTTGGCCTCACTCACGTTGGATGATCTGCGTGCTATCTGAAGGTCGGCTACGAGCGCCTCCCCATGATCCGAGATATCCAAAGGAAGCGGTTCATCACTACCGCGAGTCCGGGAATCATGGCCGTACGAGTAAATTCGGGCGCAAGGAACTTCGGACGGCAAAAGATCTCTAAGCCAAAAGACGCCGTTCTCTGCTGTCCATGACCTCCGCCAGTGTCCATCAAGCCCATGGACAGCGACGATACTGACACTCAGTTAGCTAATAGAGATCACTTGCCCAATTTCGCGTACTCTACGCAGGGGTTAGACGGGTTCGTCAGGCGATGCAAAGGTCCGGTGTCCTCGACTGTTTCAGGGGACTGAACCGCGGCAAAGCCATGGATATGGGATAACAGGCATAGGCACTAAATGCACTCATAAGCCAGATTGCATGCAACAAGTCAGAGTCGTTGCGCCTACGATAGCAAAGCAGAGGAAGGCCTGTGCAGACATGGCGGTAGATTAGAGTCAGGCGCTGACTTGGTGTCGGCGCCGTGAAGAGAAATCGCGCCGAGGACTTGAAGCGTGCTTAAGAGCGTAAGTGCCCACTTGGGGGATGTCGCAAGAGAAATCCGAAGATCTTCTGACGACCGGCAGCCGCGCTTTGGAGGCCTTCGACGTAGCGTGGCTTGATAACGAATCAGATTATGTGGCGCTCCAGCTGAATATGCACATGATAAGCCAGGCTCTCGTACATGTGCGTACTTAATTCAGCTACAGGCAGCTCACCCGATCTTCCAGCTCCCAATTCTTCTCCAAATATCTGTTTTCGAGCTTTTGTGTCTCCAGTGTTGATGAAAAGAAAACCGACATGTTATCTCCATCGCCTCTGCGTAGTGCCCCGAGACCTGCTCTTCAGCCTATACCTAACGTTGAGGCAATTCCGAACCCTTCCGGCGCGCCGAATGTTGCGGCCTGCAGAAGCCCGAGCCCGGTCTTGCCGAAGACGCTGCCAAATCTAAAGACCTCACAGGCCCATACTGATGCCGCGGTCGAAGAATACAAGATGTTCATAACTTTGGTCTTTGGGGTCTCCATTTTTGGGGCCTCAACCTTCGCGGTAGCTATTGGACAAATGACGGACCCTGCCGATATATGGCAGCCCAACAAGCCGCCCTTTACGATGCAGACTGTCCGAACATATCTTGGAGCTGCGTGGCTTTGTTTCGTTCTGGCCATTGCAGTGGCAGGCTTCAGTTCAAGCTTTCTGACCCTCCTCAGGAACCAAGCCAGTCGAGTTGAAAAGGAAGAGGAACAAGAGCACCGAAAGAGATGGGACACTATCGCAATTGCGGCGTCTGCAATATTGTGGATGCTGCTCGTGATGGCCTTTCTATTCTTGGCGCTGGCCATGGTGCCGTATGCATACGTGCCAGGCTGGGTTGCGGTGGCATCCACGATTCTCTTTGGTGTATACGTGGTTTGGCTAACGTTTTTGCAGGTTCGGTAAGTGTGTTGTGTAGAATACTGCCCTGTGGCGATATTGACTACGAAACAGAACACACCTACGATCAATATAATATTCAATAAATAAAGTGAATTTATTTATTTTTTGAATTAACAACCATACTGAGTTTCCATAATTACATCCGATCATTCAAAACACTTTGGAACTTCCTCGGTGGGATACCCTCGGTGTATGCATGGTCAATCTCGCTAGCGGTCAGGTCGGTGGTGTCGGGAATGTAGAACCATGCGCCAACGATCAGAAAGACACTCAGACCGGCGAAAACAAAGGCACTGCGGAGGCCCAAGTTCCCCGCATCCACGTTGTACATGTACGGCACCACGAACGAGAAGAGCCAGTTGGTGAGAGCCATCGAGATGGCCGCAATGGAGATCGTCTTGCCACGGAGTCGGTACGTCGATATCTCGGCGGCGATGGGGAAACCCATCACCTGCAGCAGAATGGTCTGCAAGACGATCAAAAGATTCCTGGTGGAGAAGGAAAAGTCAGTCTCGACACAACGCAGTTGAAAGGTGGTGGAGTCAAATATCAAGCACTTACATCAACACCGCAGCTGCCCATAAGGCTCCTTCTCCAGGCACGTAGTAGAGCGCGCCTATCACGGCCATCATGATAAGGTTGACAATAGCCCCAGCCATGAACATGTTGTGTCGGCGGAAGAAGCGCATGGTGAACCAGTTGAGGACGATGCCTACGATTGCCAATGCAAATCCTCCAATGCCTATGTCAAAGGCGTGGATGGCGGGCAGGCCTGCTACAATGAGGATCAGGATGTTCTGGGTGAGTAGTGGTCCACCTCCGATCTGTATGGCGGAATAGATCAGGGCTGCGGTCATTGTCCTCTTGAGGTTGGTGCCCTTGAAGCATTCAATGTAGCTGCCCTGCTGATTGCGCTGTGCGGCCTGTTCTTCTTCGATCGTCTGGACGAGCTCCTGCATGCGAGCATCGACGGAATTGCCCGCGTAGATGCGGTTCATTGTTCGGCGAGCAGCATCAAGACGGCCGCGATTGACTAGGTAGACAGGTGACTCAGGGACTGCCGCAAAAGCGATGGCCGATAAGCCTCCCAGAGCCCATTGAATGGCGAAGACAGTGCGGAAGGAGTGCGGCGTTATGTCCGGGACGAAAGCGCGTACGATGCCAAGGGCGATGGTGTACATGATGACGGTGAACAAGACAATCCCCTGCTGTACAGGTGCTCTGAGTTTCAGGGGCGCGACTTCAGAGGCGTAGGATGTGCCGATTGCCAAAGCTGCACCAATGCCAAACCCCGAGATCATCTTGCCGCCCAACAGCACACCTCTTGTCAGAGCCGTGAACTGAAGCGCAGTACCGACCAGGGTGAGGACTGAGCATGCCGCTCCGGGCCATTTCCGTCCGAATCGGTCGATGATGAAGCCGGCCACGAATGCTCCGATCGCCTGTGCCAGGTACGAGAACGCGCTCTAAAGCCCCAGTGGTCAGCTTGTATACTTGAGAGTCGTGATTGGGAGCTTCTCTCCTTACCCACAGAGCCGTCCACATGGCGGGCAGGAAATAGCCTGTAGGACCAAGTTCTCCAAAGTAGATGAAGAATGCTGGCATCGAGAGCGATGCTCCATTGACTACACTGTCATAGCCGAACATGGCTGCAGCACCAAAGGAAGCAAAACAGCACAGCGTGGGTCTCCAATGCAGTTTGAGCGTCTGAGGAACACTCAGATGACGCTCTTCCTGGAGACCCGGATCCATAACGCCGCCATGCTGGTGCGAGATGGGCTTGACAGCCGAGTCTTCGTCGTGCTCAACATTGACCTTGTTGACGGTCTTGTCGTCGGTCGAATATATGATGTAGTTGTCCCAAAAGTCAAAAATGATATGTTTGAGAGGATATGACACTATAATCCGGGGATGAGGATCAAATATGGGTCGTGAAAGACAAAGAAGGTCTGGAAGCGTCTGAAGATCGCGGATCTGGGTCCCAAACACAATCCATTTGTGGGGACGTCCTTTTATAGACAGGGAAACGGCTCCACGGAGGTGAGCATCTCAGCTGATGCTAGAAGTTCAGCTCTACTAAACACCAAGCCGAGAGGACTCTAGTAGGAGACCAGCTATCGTGCAAACCATGCCATACGTAGAAGTGCCGGCCGCTTAACAACCCCACAGATTCACCCCATGGGGAAAGCTTCGGGACAGGTTCCGCGTGGGGAGATAGTGAGTACATAGTTTGGCCCGTGGTGACCTGCTTTAGAGTTATCATCACGATGGGAGCTCGGAGTTCCCGGGTCTGCTTGCTGCCCAGTCAGTCAGCGCAGGGAAAACCCGAAATATGAAGCCCCTAGACCGATCCACCCACCCGATGACCCCGGATTCTTTCCTCAGCCTCCTACCACGTTCCGGCTTTTCCACTTGTCGACCCCACCACACCTCGATGGAGTGACTGTACTTGGGCAAGCTATACTCAAGCGCACCAATCGGAAATTGATCTTGAGCCCAAGTCCCAGGGAATTGGAGCATAGCACAAGCATGATATGCTATAGACGCAAATGATAGTCTACGGCCACGATGGACTCTCGGCTCCTATATGCTGCTCTGCTGCTCTGCTGCTCGTTGATGAACACATTCTCCCGAGGAACCCCATCAGAGCACGCAGGCAACAGGAGAATTGATCTCCTATGAACATCGGTAATCGACCATAATTGGCTTTTTTCAACCGAATAAACCTGCTAGTCGGATATTGAGTTCAACCCAAGCACTCTGGCTCCGATTTCCAACATCAGGGCGTGAACATAATTCGGCTCCTGTAGAACAAACACTATTGTCATCGACAGTAAAGTCTGGCAATACATGCAACTCAACCCAAAGGTCGACCATGGACTCAACCAAGCTATCCCCCACAAGGGTGACAATGCCTTTCGATCAAGCAAAGATCGACTCTCTGATGGCCCAGCTTACTCTGGCAGAGAAGGTCTCTCTGCTAGGAGGCAGCGGCTTTGCAACGACGACGGGGGTTCCGAGGCTGGGCATTGATTCCATGAAGGCACGTATCATTCCCTGACTTCCCGAGCTCCTGACTACCGGAGGCATCAAGATGGCTAACATGACGTGCATAGATTACTGAGGGAGTCAATGGTGTTAAAAACGCCATGATGATCGATTCGGGAGACAGCGTTGGCGATGTGCTGGCCGGGAAAGGCCCCAAAACCGTCTGCTTTCCGAGCACCTCTTGCTTCGCCGCAACGTGGGATGTGGAGCTCATACAGCAGCTAGGAGAGGCCCTCGCGCAGCAGGCACGGCAAAAGGGGATCTCGACGATAATGGGCCCCGGAGTGAACCTGCACCGCGACCCACGAGGCGGTCGGAACTTTGAGTACTTTAGCGAAGACCCTCTGCTCACAGGCCAGCTCGCTGCGGCAATGATTAATGGCATCCAGGCCAACGGTGTGGGCGCTTGCTTGAAGCATTTTGTCGGCAACGAGGCGGAAGACTACCGGAGGTCCTACAACGTTGTCGATCCCACCGGGGGACGGGCTCTCCGGGAGCTGTACTTGGCGGCTTTCCAGGAGGCTCTTCGCCATTCCGACCCAGTCGCTGTCATGACTTCGTAAGCATGGCCAAGCCTATCCTACTAGACTCTCTGGCAGGACTATCCACTAATGGCGAAGACAGATACAACAAGGTTGATGGCGTACACACTTCAGAGACCCCTTTGATAACAAAAGTACTTCGAAACGAGTGGAACTACACCGGAGCCGTCCAGTCAGATTGGTTTGGCACTGCCTCTACAGTGAAATCGGTCCTCGCGGGCCAAGACCTGGAGATGCCTGGCCCTCCGATCTGGCGCGGCCAGCGCCTAGTAGATGCAGTCAACCAGGGCAAGGTCACTGAGGCGCAGATCGACGAAAGAGCACGCAAGATGCTAGAGTGGATCGAGAGAACCAGCACCAGCTCCCATCCGCGGTCCGACTCGGAGGAAAATGCAAAGGCAATTGCCACGTCGCACGAGGTCGCGGCAGAGGGACTGGTGCTGCTCAAGAACGATGCGCACGCGTTACCTCTGGACTTGACCAAGGCTCTGAAAGTCACAGTCTGCGGCCTGCCTGCCGTCGATCTACCAGTCGGAGGTGGTGGTAGCTCGCTCGCGCCACCTCTCTCCGTCCAGCAGCCACTTGACTGCATCCGAGACCTGCACTCCCATCCAGATCTAGTCGACTATGCGGGAGGTGTCAGTGTGAACAAGACGGTACCTCTCGTCCCGGCCCGAATCATGCGCAATCCTGAGGACGGCAGCCAGACCATCAAAGTTTCTTACTTCAACGACACGTCTCCGACAGCTGTGCATCACGAGAATCTGGGCACAGCCCAGGTAATGATGCTGGGACATGTAAAGCCTGGCCTGGACGAGGCAGGCTTCAACTATGTCATGAGCACTTCGCTGCTGCCAGCCGTCAGCGGCGCACACACGATTGCTGTCCGCTCGACGGGTTCGTATCGGCTGCTGATCGAGGGAGCAGAGGTAGGCACAATCTCGCCATTATGAAGCCATGTGTCGCTAACCATGACGGAACAGGTATTGTCGGCGCCCGCCATTGTGTCCAATGCCGAGGACTTGCTGTTCACACCGCACAAACTGGAAAAGTCGATCGCCTATCCCATGGAGGCGGGGCGGTCCTATGCCGTCGAGTTGCATGTCCACGATCAAAAGTCTCCAAAGCAGAAGCCCAACGAGCCCGGCGCGTACGCGGCCGCACTGTGTTTCCAAGAGGAGCACTCGAGCGAAAAGGCCATTGCGGCGGCGGCCGAGGCCGCGGCACGCTCCGGCGTGGCGGTCGTCTTTGCTGGGCGAAACGCCGAGCACGAGTGTGAGGGCTGCGACCTGCCCGACATGCAGATCCCCGGCGACCAGGTGCAGCTGATCCAGGCGGTCGCGGCCAAGAGCAAGAAGACCGTCGTTGTGCTGTTCGGGGGTGGCGCCATGGACGTGAGCGCGTTTGTCGACTCGGTCGATGCGATACTCTTCGCGCATTATCCGGGCCAGGAGGGCGGTGCAGCCATCGCGGACGTGCTCGCCGGGAGGATCAATCCCAGCGGTAAGCTCGCCACAACGTGGCCCCGGCGCCTCGAAGATGCGGCCACGTGGGAACACTTTCCCGCCCGGCGTGGCTCCGACGGCGCGGTGACCTTGTCCTTGGTCGAGGGCCTCGAGGTCGGATATCGCCGAGATTGGGCACAGGTCGCAGATGGGCCGCGATACCTATTCGGATTCGGGCTGTCCTACACTTCGTTCTCGTGGGAGAATCTTGCCTTGCATCCCAGCACGCTTCGCTTCACCGAAAGCGTAGCAGAGATATCGCTGAAGCTCACTATGGCGAATACTGGGCCGGTCGCGGGGTCCGAGGTCGTACAGGTCTACGTTACTCCGTCGAGAGAGAATGGCTCGGCGAATGGCTCCCTTGCAATGCATCCGATGAGGGCGCTAAAAGGCTTCAAGAAGGTGACACTCGAGGCAGGAGAGTCAAAAGATATCGAGATTGTCTTGAATGCGAAGAGTGCGTTGAGTTACTGGGACACTACCATTTCAAAATGGCGAATAAAGAAGGGCCAGTACACTTTCAGCATCGGACACGGCATCAACACTATTTCTCAAGATCTCACCGTTGCCGAAGATCAGGAGTGGCTACACCTGTAATATGCGCGGAACGATGCATTAAAACTATAGTTCCTCTATCAAATAGGTTCACCATGCTACTCTGCAAACACTGACGCCTAAAGAATTTTGGGTTTGACTCCAATCTGGGTGGTGTCTTATTGCAAAAGAGAAAATGACAGTGTTTAACCATGAAGCGGTACAGTTTATGGAGATTTTGGGGGACCCCAATAGGAATAACCACTGATCAGCTATTTTCCAGACTTTCCATTTCTTATTTTTTCTTTCAAATAGATCTGTCATGGATTGTTGGATAACTTGAGTATCTTGTCAACTCGATATCACCATTGATCGTGCTTCCATCCTTCAACCCCCAATTCTCTGTGTCAAATAAAGTTGTTATTTTTCCTATTGTGATTAGTGTACCTGATCAGGCCCTTGCTAGTCAGGGGTAGGTTCTTATGTAGGTTAGTGCTTTGCGGTTCAACACACGCACGCACTTAGTTAGCGAGACATGCACACAACGGTACAACACCAGAATATCACACGATTTTTGCTTTACACACGCTTTTCAGCCTCACGTTCGCAATGAGATCCTCCTATTGATCAGTCACCTGATCACGCAATAACCTGGCCCTGTACGGATGCACCTTGGGTCAAGTAGGTGTGGTGCATTTCAGGTGGCCCAGTTCAATACTATCAGGGTAAATATGCTTGGAACAGTTATCAAGCCAGAATATAGCACATCCATTATTCGTATTTGTCATTGTTGTCTAATTAACCAAGTTCCACATATTCCCACTTAGACGCGCATTCCTGCATACTAATCAGCGCTGACGCTGGCCCATTGACGAAAACAGATAAATTCGCGACAACAAGGCTCGCTTGAGCAAACATGGCTTTCTCCTGATTCATGATACAAAAGTCTTTGACCTTCATTGTGCCTGCGTGTATCCAGGTCGCCCATTGTTCCAGTATCTGACACAGTGCGGCCGAGAACTCCTGGTCAGTCACCATGCTGGATAGGATGAACTTCGAGGCTTCATCCACAGAGGTACCCTCACTGAAGAAACCTTTCGAGCATAGCCAGTCGACGCTGGCCTGTTGTAGATCTTCTTTTCTCACTAAAGGGGGCTCTAGAGCTTTTCTGATGCGCTCCATGTAGATGTTTCCCTCAATATGGCGCTGTCTCCGTACTGTTATTGTAACTCATCAGCTCCGAAAAATCAGACTGAGTATTTAGCTTTAAACTTACTCTCTATCTCACGCCGAACCTCTTCGTCCGTTTTTGATGTTGGCTGTTGGTGTCCATGCCAATCTGCGTTTTGAACAGGTCGTTTTTGCTCAGAGAGGAGTCTTCGGGTAATTTTTGTTGGAATCCCCACGACCTCGGAAGCGAAAAGTAGCTTGACGGCGCCGTCTGGAATAACGATGATTTCGACCAGCTTGCGTATGTCCACGGGGACCTTATATTCCAGGATCGGGGTTGTGGTTTTGGCATAAAATGCGGTTGCAAAACTAGCAAACCAGATCCCCTCACGGCTCTCACCCCTAGGTATTTGCAAGTGTTTGATGTCGCGTGAAACATGTGTTGGGAGACTCTCAGATGCCACTGTTAGCCCAACGTCTGTTATGTGACAGTCCATGAGCCCAACTGGTAATAGGGTCTGCACATCGGCCCCCTTATTTGCGTTATTCTGGCGAATACAAAGAGGAAGTCTGAAGCAGCCAGGTGCTGGCGTTCGCTCTCTATGCTGATGTAGGGACGACCAATCCACCTTTGGGCCCTTTTCGAAAAGCTCAAATGACACAGGGCCATCGGATTCTTCGGGGGCGGCCACACGAAGAATCAAGGCTGAAGCTTCGGAAGCTGTCTTCACGGTCATGAGAGGAAGACCTCTGGCCCATAAGGGCCTTTTCTGAAGCTCGCTCCAACCCTTCGCATCAGGCTGTCCCTTCAACTCGTATAAGCGTGCTACCAGATCCCAGAAGCGAACCTGTGCCTGCGGTTGTCGAAGAACATCTCCGGGCTGCGTTCTCTGGGTCTTGGACCGAAGCTCTTGTCTGTCCCAATTTAGGTAGGTCCAGGTGCCGCCAACAATTTCACTTCGTTTGGCAGGCATTTTGTGGACCAATGGGATAGAGCCAGTATTGTTGGCACCGTCATCAGTTGAACCATCTTCGGTAGTGTCAAGTTGCGATTGCGGCGACTGTATGAGGTACTTGGTGAACTTCACTTCAATGATGCGATTGAACAGGTCAGAATGAATGCGGGCGGAAACATAGTTACGGTTTAGTTCTTGCTTGATCTTATACAAGTGAATTATAGTGACGACGGCATTATACGCCAGTGGTAGGAGGCTGAGGATAGTCAACGGCACGCCAATGTAAGTAATGATGTCGGAAGCCGAAGTGGACGACATCGCTCACTTTAGGCGCTTGATTTGATTATCCTAAGGGACAGGAGGGCCATGGCAAAACAGCAAGGATAGTAAGCAATGAATATTTAAATACCTAGGCAGGCGAGACAAAAGTCTTGTCTGACCCTGAGGTTATGACTGCTAGGTGCCAGCAAGACAAGGTCGAGGCTGCGCAACCGCTAGGTATCAGCTCTGACCACGGGCCGGCCTTGATTTGTTGCTGTTGGTCCATCGATTATCTATTATTGCCAGGGGTCGCCCACCCCAGGTGAATGCAGCATCCCGTACAGGCCCACCCGCATACATGTACAGCTGCACATTGATACAACTTTGGGTGACAATAACAAAAGAGCCGGGAGGACAATGGTTGGTGTTTCCAAGAACATAACGGTAGTGGGGTGATGTGCACTTTGCAGGTTGTGACATTAATGGTTCGGCAAGAGGGTCAACTCGCGCCGACTTCCTATCACATATCCAACAATACCTACATATATGTACTTTTTGCTTTCACCTACCCCTCCTCCTCCCCTAAATTCGCACCCTCCAACGGCAACCTGCCCGACCAAGTCCTGATGAACCATTCTTCTCCTTCTCGTTCCACTTCTTCGCTCCTCCTCGAATGCAGAAATTAAAAAGCCTTTCCTTAACAGTTGTCACGCGATCGCATCGACATCGCGTTGTTCTGCTGTTTTGCGCATCCTGTCTGGCTACCTCTTCATTCAATTGGCCTCACGGTGCAGACAATGTCTTCTGTGCCTTCTACTCATCCCGACCCACCTAGGGACTGGCAAGTTCTTCTTTTACGGAGCCTTTTCTTCGCTGTAGTGTTGGCCTCTTGTGTCATATGGTACTCCCGACATCAAAAGACGAAACGAGAGGAGGACGCTATCACAGCGCAATACGGCTGCCAACCCGTCCAGGCGACTCTGCCATACAAGTGGCCGTTCGCGCTTGACCTTCTTAAACGTCAGTACGATGCATTGCCCAGCGGTCGTCTGCTAGAGTTCCAAACTCGGTATATGGACATCGCACCAACTTTACGAATCGATATTTTGGGGGAGGGTTACATCATTACTGACCCTGTCAATATCGAGGCCATCTTGAGCACTCGGTTTGAAGACTTTGGTCTAGGTTCTCGTCGGGCAGGGCTCCTGCCTCTTCTGGGTGAGGGCATCTTTACGCAAGACGGGTCAGCCTGGCGCCATTCCCGAGAGCTACTGCGCCGCCAGTTCTCACGGATTAGAGAGACGGAATTGACATCGTTTGGGGAGCATGCCGACATTCTCCTGCGCGCTCTAGAGCTCGAGTCTCAAGCGTCTGGCATCGTGGACATGCAACCACACTTCTTCGAGTACACGCTTGGAACGACAACCCACCTTCTATTTGGCGAGCCTCACCACAATCTGCCCGAACAAGAAAGACTTGCTCTACGTGACAACTTCGATTATGCAACCCTTATCGCAGCAATCCGCCTCCGTCTCGCCGACTTGTCGTGGGTCTATACAACACCAAAATTCCGCAAGGCATGCAAAGGGGTACGCGACTGGGCAACCCTATTCTCCGAAAAGGCTCTGGATTTCCTGGAAAAGCACGGCGAAGAAGCTGCCATGGAAAAGTATTCATTCATCGTGGACCTGTGGCGTGATACACATGATCGAAAGATTGTTCGAGATCAGCTGTTGCATGTCCTCATAGCAGGCAGAGACACGACGGCTTGCCTCCTTAGCTGGACATTGTAGGTTCACCCGCTCCGATGTCTTTTGGTCTGTGTCTTATATTTCTGGGAACCTTTAGTTTTCATCTCGTCCGAAATCCGGAGTTACTTGACCGCCTGAAGTCCGAGATTGCCGCCGCGGCGATTCCCGTTCACGGGGAGCTGACACGAAAGCATATTCAACAGCTTCCATTTTTGAGGTGCTGTCTGAACGAGAGTAGGCTGCGATTCTTCTTGTACCTCGCAGGTACCGTAAGCTAACATGATTCTAAGCATTGCGTCTATACCCTCAACTTCCGGTCAACGTCCGCTTCGCCACGCGTACAACTATGCTGCCCCGAGGCGGCGGCCCTGATGGAACATCCCCCATTCTCATCCGAAAAGGCGTCGGACTTGGCTGGTCCACGTATCATCTTCACCGGAAGGAACACATTTACGGGCCTGATGCTCGCGTCTACAGACCAAGCCGATGGGAAGATGGAGAACTGGTCCGCAAGGCGGGGCTGGGAGGCTTCCTAGACTTCCATGCTGGACCACGAGTCTGTCTCGGCAGTAAGTTGTGTTCAGACAATCTACTCCTCCGATCCATCATGCCAAGATGTGAAACGAACAATCGCTGATCACCATGGAATATCAATAGAGGACTACGCTATTATGGAATCAAGCTATGCCATAGTGAAGATCTTACAAAGATATCCAGGTATACGATTACCGCCAGAAATACCCAACGAGCCTGTAGGTGCCGAGAGACAACAATTGGGTATCGTTTTGACTAGTGCAGAGGGAACCAAAGTTCTTCTTGACTAAGGTAAACCAGAGCGGACAAATGCGTCCCTGAATATAGGGAGGTTCCCGCACAGAGTACATTCGGGGGTCCTTTGAAGCTTCGCAACTTTATCCTGCGAGTGAATAAAAAAGAAATCTGATCAATGGATGTTGAAAATACCAAACAATTTACTTGAATTCTGAACAGGAAAAACAATCTTGCAAACTTGGCAGACTTCAACGTAAAGATCCGGGGACTTATGTCAGATTATTGCACTCCGCCTATGCCACTCAGCACTAATCAGCCCCATTATAGGTCGTCGGTAGGGAGATCAGACCAGCATCGCGTACGTGAGGGAATCTATTCGGAAACCTACTGTTTTTTTTTTTTTTTAAAAAAAAAATCTTTTCGTGCTCGTCTCTGTCCGCTTTTCAGAATCGAGAACTAGGTAGTCAATCAGCAATTTTGTCCAACATCCTAACTTCTGTAAGTATACCAATACGTCCGGCCCATACAACTCCCGTGGCCCCTCTCAAAAACACTAAAATTACTTATCGTTGCAAGGCAGTTCTTGATAAGGCTGTGCATTATTGATGGTGGTCGTACAAGGTGTGAAAATCTTGCTCCACTCTATGTGATTTGTACAGAGTACGTGTCACGGATTATGATGCAGCATCTGCAGCCGGCCAGAAAGAGCGCAATGCGTAATGGCAATGCCGGCTTATAAGGCTGCCTGTAATTCGAGCCTCTTGGCGACACATACCTCGTACTTTAATCCACCATTTGCTATATAAAGAGTAGGTCCGTAGGTAGTCTCACCGGCCGACCTGCATTGTCTGATTCAGGCGCGTATGGCTACAGCCACCCTGCTACACAGTTCCGAATGTGCCAATGAAATGATGGCATTAACCGCAGACCCGAGACCGACCCCACTCAACTGATAACAATAAAGCTGAATGGTGAACCAATTGACTACTCTGTACCTCCAACTTGCCAAGACGTCCGAGACCCCAAAGTGTTCAACCTGGTATATCTGCATGTATCCCAGTCTATCTCGATTCTCCGATCACAGAGGGACAGCCTTGCGGCCCGACGGATGATGTTTCCCCGAGCACTTGAATTGTAACCTCCCCGATAGAACGTCGAGATCGTCTGCCTAGCGCAAAACGTGTATCAGCGCGCTTGAGCATTCGCCGTAGCGCATTTCTCCCTCATGCAGTCCTTTGATTAAGATGGCCGACGACATCAGCCAGTACTCTGCATCTTTGTTCGACGCGCGAACTCTCAACGACATGTCCTCTGCGCTTTCGATCATTGTCCATGGCCAGCCGATCCAGCCCGATGTATACGGTGGCTCTGGCGAGCTCCACAGGACCCTAGAGATTATCTTGGGCTGCTTATTTGATGTCAAAGACCTCTGGGCTAGTGGCAACATACCTGAGGGCTATTTCGAACTGGAGAAGACAGCCCATTCTTTATCATCGGAGTGCGAGAAGCTTAAAGCACTCCAGGCCACGCCTTTCGACCGTCGTTCTTCGCATCATTCAGATATTTGGAATGTCATCTACAAAGTCGTTAGGCAGTGCCTGGAGGAGGCAGCCTATCCATTGAAAGAATATCTTGACCGATCACTATCTGACGACGGGGCATACCCTGAAACGGGTCGTGAATTCCTCCATCTGTTGAAAGGATATGAGGATATGATCCGCAGGCTTGGCCACTTTCGAGAGCTTCTATGCGTGTTACGGACAGCTCTCGAGCTCGACGAGCGCATCGTCGACGCCGAAGCTGCCAGAGACGAGAACAAGGTGCAAAACTCGGAGACAAGTCAAGCGACCTTGAGAACTGCCGAGCTTGCCGCCTACCAAGCAGCAGATACCTTGAAGAGGCACGCAGACCAGCTTCGCAGCACAACTTCCCAGGATGACGAGTACGTCTATATGGCCATCAAAAAGGCACACGACGTCCGTCAATTCTGGCACTCGACATCCAAGAACATCCATTTCACGGCCCGAGCATCAGCCAATAATTATTACATTGGTCAGAAGGAGCAGCTCGAGGAAATCGCGAAGGCGTTCGGGCAGACTGACCAACGCACCTCTTCGCAGAAGCGCTTCGTTATCCAGGGCCTTCCGGGTTCTGGAAAAACAGAAATGGCTCTGAAGTACGCCACCGAACATAGAGGACAGTTCTGGGGTGTTTTCTGGGTCGACGCCAGCAGCGAGGCTAATGCTACGCGATCTTTCACTGACATGGCCAAGGTTTTTGGTGAGAGCTCAACGGAACAAGCAGCAAAACAGCATCTTGCCAGCCGCCATCCCATGCATCCATGGCTTCTGATTATTGATAACGCCGACGACGATGCTATATCGCTCGAGAGTCTTGCCCCTCCTGGGAACAACGGTTATGTGCTCGTTACGACACGAAATCCTGCAAAACGGAGCTTCGGTACCGCCGGAGACAAAGGACACCTTGTACTTAATGCCATGCGTGAAGATGATGCAAGTGATCTCCTCCTTACAGCTGCCCAGTACAAGCTGGAGGCTCGGAGCAATAAGGTGATGGACGCAGCTCGCAACGTCTGTCTACAACTTCACTACCTTCCATTGGCACTCATGTATGCGGGAAAAGCGATCCACCACCACGCACTCAAAGTATGGGACTACATGCGGCACTTCGACAGAGAAGCAGCCGTCATCCGAGAACGCTGGTCACGCCACCATCTGTCCAAAGATGGCAGTTCTTACGATTCCTTGAAAGCTCAGGACATCGATGACAACGACAAGATGTCCGTCTTTGCGAGCTTTGAGCTGCTGACTCTCAACCAATTGAAGGAGTCATCTCGGACGGATGAGCGCTTTGAGGATGCCATACAGCTGCTTCAGATCTTCTCTTTCATGCATTTCGAGAACATCAGGATCGACTTTCTGATAGAAGCGGCTTTGAACCCGACCAGGGAAGTGATAGCACAAGCTGAGACCCAGGAGAAGGAGAAGGAGATCATGCAGCGCGTGGGCCTCAACTCGCAAGTTTCCTGGGCCGAAGGTGTACAGAAAGCTATCCAAGCTACAATGAACCTCTTTGCCTTGCCAGTCGTCCTGCCCGAAGCCCTGAAGAACCCGAGGAACCTGGACGTGGATGATCTGAAGGGACAGGTCGAGAGCCGCGTGCGTAGTGCCTTGCGAGTCTTGTCGTCTAGGTCGTTGATAACAAGAGCGACTCGCGATGATAACACCATCAAGAATGACGATGAGGATGACTACGGTGAGGAGGATGTGGACATGTATACCATGCACCCACTAGTGCATCAGTGGGTTCGTGAGCGACCGAGTCTTTCCGTGGCCAAACAGGCTCTGTTTTGCCAGTACGCGTTGACCGTTCTCTCCAACTCGGTTCGTCTAATAGGAAGTGATGAAGATCAGGCTATGGTGTTCCGCCGGGCCTTGAAACCGCACATCGAGAAAGTCTTGAAATTCTCGAGCGCGATTGAGAGCAGAATCCAGAGAAACCTGGCACGAGGGAGAAACGATTGGTGGTATTTGAGAGGGGCACGTTGGGCGACCAAGCTGTGGTCCGGGCCGTGGCAGGCCCAAATGCAGATCGGCCAACACGCCAGGTTCGGTAGAGTGTTCTTGGAATGTGGGGCATTCAAGGAAGCCGAGGATCTGTTGTCACAGGTGCATGAATACCTCATGAGACGCTTAGGGCCCGATCACCAGCTCACACTTCGCGCCAAGCTTGGCCTTGCAAAGGCGTTGCTACACCAGACGCGGCGGAAGGAGTCCGTTACATTGATTCGAAAGGTACATGCATCCCGCCTGAAGACACTGGGCCCAATCCATCCTCAGACTATAGACATTACGGTGGAGCTCGCGGAAACGATACTGTCGCAAGGCCGCATCACAGAGTCATTTGGCTTCTGCCAAGAGGCTTTGACAGGACTCCGAAAGCTCTATGGGGAGACGCATAGAAAGACGATCTATTGTGTCGCTTTGGTTGGACAGGTGCAGTTCTTCTACAATAAGTTCGAAGAGTGTCTCTCGCAACATCGTGAGGTCGCGCGACTCACCCAGGAGAACGACGCGGAAGGAGCTGAAGCGGTGCCAGAGCTCGAGAAGCTCACGTACGACGAGCAGCTCGCCGAAGCCTTGATGTTCGTGTCTCGGAGCAAGCCAGAGCTGAGCAAAAGCTACCTTGCAGAAGCAGAAAAGCTTATTGAGCATGTCGTGAAGAGACGCGAGCGCATCTTGGGCCGATGGCATCCGGTTACACTCTGGGGACGAGCACATCACGGCCGCATCGTGGCATTCCGCTGGCAACATGACCCGGAGAGACTGGCCGCGGCGGCCGATATGCTGTCCAAGACGCTGGAGGTAGCCAGGAGGGACCTTGGTGACGGCCATCTTGGCGTTGCAGCCGGCAAGATGTGGTACGCGGAGGTGCTCACACTGCAGGGTCGCCTCGAAGAGGCAGAGAGATACCTGCGGGAGGCTGTCAATAAAGATCAGTATGTCAAGGCCAGTGATGCGGATGGCGAGCATGTCGACCGAATTTGGCACGTATGGGCATTGATTCAATGTCTAGAACTCAGGGGAAAGTACCAAGAGGCTCTAGATCTCTGCGACGAGATGAAAGAGAATCTTGGCTCCATAGGCGGACACGGACTTGGCTTAGAACACCGAATCAATCATCGCTTAGACGAGAAGATTGGAGGTTTAAAGTTACGCCTGATTGACGCATCTTAATTGATATTACAACAACATACTTCATAAGAAGAATCTAGTATTACAAAAGGCTACCTATATGTATATATGCTAAAATTCGCTTTATTATAGCTGTTAGCTGTCACGGTAAACCGTGATATCATCTATATTGGTACCTAGTTATATTCAATTATGTCAATCTAACTACCTATGTTTGATCATGCGTTCGAATAGGAACTAGTTCTCTATGTGCCGTGCCACAGAATCCACGCTTTTCTGAATAGACACAAAGGCAGCATCGGCATATTTGAGTCGAACATCGAAATCATGAGCAGCACCATCGATGAAATACAGCTCTGTTTCGACTCCATTGTTTGCAGCTCCGAATGAGCCCATTTCGCGAACTTTGCATCCACCACCACGTCCGCTGTGCCTTGAACAAAGAGGCCGGCGGAAAGCCTGGCCCCTTGAATAATCTTTCGGGATCCACCATACCGTACTCGTTCTTTGAGATGATTTTGTCAATTAGATGCCTTTTCGAACCGATGTGATGAGATAGGCCGAATGCGGTGTGCTTATATCGGGCCCGTTGGAGCCAAAAGGAGGCGGCGCAGCTGTCGGCGCAGGGCATTCCTCAAAAACCTTTTCCATGAACTCGGCCGGTGGTGCATGGGAGTCTTTCCGCTGACTACAGTATGATAAAATGGATCACGGAGATATCTGAAACCGAACAGATCCAGAATCGCCTTTGGCGGTGTCAGGCGAGAAGCTTGGATGTGTGCCAAATATTGTTGATTATCATCTTTCTTTTCTTCTATCTGGAGAGACTTCTGAATCGGCCTACCATCAGCAGCGCAAGGCCTTCGCCACAGGAATGGCCGAGAGTGACGATGTTATTTCCATCGACTTGGATACCATGATCATCCCTACCATTTCCGTGCTGGAAGCTGATTATGCCCCCATTCGTAGGCGGCCACCGAATCAGCGACTGGACCATCCACCACGGAAATGGTAGGGCAAAGGCGATACTCCGAAGCTACGGGAATGAATCCAGCTTCTTGCAAAGCCTCTATAGAGGCGCCCGGGAGCATTGCCCTACTTCCAACGACGTAGCCGCCGCTGTGAAACTACAGTGCTGGAGATGCAAGTTAGTATGGTACTCCTCGGGAAAGTTTTGCTCTTCTTAAATTGAGGATTTCTCTGAGCTATTCCCTTGATTGAGCTGGTATTCTGAGGCAGGTGTATAGTAGCTGTCAGATTTACTGCCCTGCTCTCGTAATCAGCAACCTTGAAGACGTATTCGATGCTCGCCGTTACTTTATAGATACCTCCCTTATCGTGTTACTCTGGTTCCTTCAAGAACACAAGGGACAATTGTTCCGAAAAGAAAACAGTATATTGACGGGATGTGGATAGTGTCAACCTAGCCGCAAATATAACTGCTGGCAGTGCCAATGCTCCACTATATCTTGATCCTAATAGGATTTAACTAAACCATATACGTACGGGCAAATGCCATAATAGCGGCTGCATTGAGGGGGTATTGATTCCGCGGAATCAATGCGGCGCGGCTCTGACTTGGAGACCAGCTTACCCCAATTGGAGAGCTAGACCATAAGTATACACAGTAAGGAAGAGAAGGTCAGCGGCAAGTCAAGCTAAGTCACGGAAAAGTGGAGGGTTCATTCGTAGTCGCCCGCGGAGCGTGTGTGAGAAGGGTATAGTCGCCGCTGTTATTTGAGGGAGTCCCATCCTTTTCCCCGCAAGATGTCTGCCAAGCTGTTTCTTGACCAGATCCCTTTGAAGCAAATGGTAGTTTTCTGTTGACCATTATTCTGCTCATCAACAGAAGGGTAAAGAAGGACCGCCTCGAAACAACCATTGGATAATCCTTGAACGATATTGTTTTGGCCTCTTGAGAAAAATGTGAGAGAAGTCCGTCGCGATTGCCACCGGCTACGTACTGACGACGGCTACAGGGGGGAGTATACAGCGTCATCTGCCTTTCTTGAGGCACTATGGGATGTATGTAACCATGGGGAAATCCCCGCGGTCTTCGACGTCAGGATAGCTTACCAGATTCCAGGCTGGTGTACGCTACTGTTTTGTGAACCTGGGGTCGGATCATCCTAGTATCATAGAAGCCATGGTCAAAGGACAACAAGAGAGGCGAGACAGCTTCCCTACGTTCATCTCTTGCCCGAGCGAAATGGTGGCCATGTCTATGGCAGACGGCTACGCTCGTGTCACCGGACAGCCTCAGGCGGTTATTATACACGTCGATGTTGGCACGCAGGCACTGGGGTGTGCCGTTCACAATGCCAGCGTCGGTCGCGCCCCCGTGCTCATCTTTGCCGGACTGTCTCCGGTGACGTTGGAGGGCGAATATCGAGGCAGCCGGACCGAGTTCATCCACTGGTTGCAAGACGTCCCGGACCAAAAAGCCATTGTGGCGCAGTATTGCCGTTACACCGCCGAGCTCAAGAAGGGCAAAAACATTAAACAGATGGTGAACCGGGCGTTGAGCTTTGCCGCGACCGAGCCGCGGGGTCCTGTCTATTTGCAGGGCGCGCGCGAAGTCATGGAGGAGGTCATCGAACCGTACAAGATCCGGCAAGAGTTTTGGACACCTGTGGAGCTCGGCGGCCTCATACCGAAGCAATTGGACGTGATTGCTCAAGCCTTGGTCTCTGCCCGGGAACCCCTCATCATCACGGGATACAGCGGACGAGACACTGCGGTAGTACCCTTGTTTACGGAGCTGGCAGACATAATCAAGGGCTTGCGCGTGCTCGATACCATGGGCTCGGACCTCTCCTTTCCTGCGGACCATCCCGGCTGGCTGAGCGTCCGGTATGGGTCGGATGAGGCCATTCGCACGGCTGATGTGATACTGGTCGTCGATTGTGATGTGCCGTGGATTCATACTCAGTGCAGACCGATGGAAGATTGCAAAATCATCCACTTCGACGTCGATCCTCTAAAACAACAAATGCCTCTCTTCTACATTGATGCGATACTGCGGTGTCGGGTCAATACTACGTTCGCCCTCAGCCAAATTGTCAATTATCTCAAAGAAGACTTGTCGAGCCAAATCACCGCCAATCAGGAGCATTATACCAATCGATGGTCTGCGCTACAATCATCATACAACCACAGGCTGAAGACTTTGGCCGCGCAGGCGGAGCCCAACGCGGACGGCTCGCTCGGATGTGGCTACCTCATCTCGCAAATCCGGAAAGCATGCCCGATAGACACGACTTGGGTCATTGAAGCCGTCACCAACACGTTCACTGTAGCCGACCAACTCCAGGCTACCTTACCAGGAAGCGTCTTCAGCTCCGGCGCAGGCGGTCTCGGCTGGTCGGGTGGTGCGGCTCTCGGTATCAAGATGGCCATTAATGATCGTGACGGAGGCAAAGGCAAGTTCGTGTGTCAGATCATTGGTGACGTTTGCTTCCTCTTCTCCATTCCAGCCAGCGTATACTGGATTGCGTAGAGATATGGGATCCCAGTGCTAACTATTGTGTTGAACAACGACGGTAAGTCAAAATTGAACAAATTCAATCCAACACGCGTCTGAGTGGAAAAGGTCTAGAGCTGACAATATTTATAACTACCTCCTAGGCTGGAATGCGCCGCGCAAGTCCCTGCTTCTTGTTCATCCCGACGGACGAGGATCCAAGGTCAGCAACGAGGAGCTCAACATCTCATTTGCGCCCAACCCTGACTATGCCACCATTGCCAAGGGTGCTTCCGGAGGGAAATGCTGGGCAGGACGAGCCGGAACTGTGGAGGAATTGGCAAAGTTGCTTCCGGACGCTGTTAAAGCGGTGCAAGGTGGTATTTCCGCGGTCCTGGATGCCCGCATCATATAGATAATAGCAAGCGTGGTTGCAAATAATGATGTAGTGATCGAAAGCATCAAACACATAGCACGGCACGTTGGCTCACTACCTATTCACTGCCTTAAATGATAACGAGGCATCGCTCAATCCAGGGCGGAAAAATAAACTTGTTCATGGGTTCTATTCATCTCGGCACGGGCCTGTCAGGGCATTAAGGTCGTGGGTGGCACGGCACGGGATTCTTGGTTGGAGACCGGTATACCGCCCTCGTGTTCGTGTAACCTTCTGATGGCTATAAAGGCACACAGATCGCCTGTAGCTCATCCTGCTTCTTCAGGCTTCAGCTGTTTTCTCAATATACCGGTTCTCATCACTCTGACTCACCCTTTTCCCCTGACAAGTTGGTCACCGTTCGTGCTTTTATCATGCCCCCGAAAATCAAGGTCCAGAGCGTAACACTTTTTGCCAGGCTCTTGTGAGCCACGGTTCTTGTGCCCTCGAGTGTTGCTTGCTGTTGATGTCCACCCATTCCTGAACGATGGTGATGATCGCCTCATTTCTCATCTTCTCCGCTTCTTCAATATATCGCGACGCCTGGTCGGGTTTGAATATCATCTGGTCACTTGAAATGATCAACGCGATGATATCTTCGTCACCACGTCCAATGGCTGCTTCTGCTTGGCTGTAGAAGATCGGCACATGTTGTGACAAATGACAGTTCAGGACCTTTTCAACGACCTCTATAGAATGGCCTTTAGAGATGGCTGCCCATAAAGCACCAAGTCCGCCCCAACCGTCAGAAACGTCGGCTTCGTAGTCCAAGAGTACGTGCAATACCGGAGCGATGTGGTCCGGTGGCTTTTCACAAGCCAGAGTAAAGAATGTGTGGAGGTGGTAATCCATGGAAATGCTAGCAAAAGCGCGTTGATGGTTACAGATGCGTTTGAGTATAGGTCCGTCGGGGTGTTGAATGACAGTATTGGCGATACCTTGGCCTCCGCTTAAATCGAACGAAGGGTAAGTCTGAAAGATGAATCCGACTATGGCCAACTGTTTGGCGGCTACAGCCTTTTCGAGAAGCTCTATTGTCGAAGGTATCATGCAGCCGGGGATCCTTTTAGATTCTACCCGTGACCAGGTGCCGTAGAAGCATTGTGTAATGATGGGCTTACTACCAGGTTCAATACCGTGGATGTCGAAAAGTCGCTCGAGAGCGGCGATGTCACCTGACGAGCATGCGTCAAGCATCGGTTGCTCTTGGCCATCCATGATTGATGAAGGAGCGCCGACAACCATTATGCGTCCTTCAAGATAATCGTAAAGGTGCTGAAAGAAATGATTATAGTATCGAGTCAAGTGGTAAGAACAGATGCCTCGCAGATTATGTCTGATTTTATGGGGTGTGCCTGTTGGTTCCGCCGTCGGCTTGCAGCTGAACCCCAGTGCTTTGAGGCGCAGCAAAAGATCCTCATGCGCTTGTGTACATGACAGATTTGTTGCGTATTGTTATGCAAGGAATGTACCCAGTACAAGGAATACTCGGTTTGGGGTATAAGCAATCCCTATGTCCAGTATAGTGCGGAAGATGTTTCTGACAGCCAAGTTACTGAAGTCAGACCACCCTATATTTGGGTACGGGTTAATTTATTGTGGCGCACAGAAACGAGTACGATAACGAGCAACATAACAAGTTGTATAACTAGACAATTTTCTCTTTCTCCTGATCCTGAGGCAAGGAGCGGGTAGCTGGCCTGCGATCAAGCACAAGGCTGAATGGAGGATGATGTACGTGATGGCAACATGATATCATTTCACGCCGCCTACGGCACAGAAGTCAATCATCTCAACAAACCTATGACCAACAGAGTGGAAGGCCAGCTGAATGATGATATATATAATAACAGTATGGTATCACTATATGCCACCTGCGGCACAGAGCTCGAGGGCCTCAATACACCGAAATCCTCTGTAAGCGATATCCAGAAGTAGACACAGCGTGTGGGAAAATGACAGCATCTTTCGTGAGCTGGGAGATTGAAGGAGGCAAGAAGTCAAGGAAAGCGAGTCACAGACGGAGACGGACTTTTGTAATACTGCATTCCCTCAAACTTCGCGACTATAAATGATGATGGCTTCTGCATCGTATTCGAGTTTTAATCCAAGACACTTCGCATTTGGCAATTTTCTGCATATATTAGAGTCAAGTTTACTCGGAAAACATCAATCATTTATTATTCTCTTCAATAAAGACTTGGTACAGTTGTTTTCCGACACTTTTTCCCAGCCTTGCTGGTTCTATTTGTCCCTAGTATCCTGGTGGGCGGTTGTTTTTCATCTTTAAGAGACCCAGACTCTGATCCAGGTATTGCCGATAATGATATATTGGCAGTATGCCAGAATAAAGCTCCGCCAGGATTGAAATAGGGAACAGAAAGAGCCAACGACGGCCCAGACGAACGTCGCGGCGGCGGCCATCATAGGTCCGCATCATGACGTGCAGGGCGACATTACGATACGAAAAGGGAAGGAGCACATCACATCAGCCGTCAAGCTAGAGGCGTCAGACAAGACTGTGTAGCAAATGACTGGTGCGCGCGAGGCAAAGGAAGGAGCATAATGCAGGACTGGACCGCCAATTCTGTGGGACTAGATTTGGTCTCCCATAAATGGCCGAGAATCGGTACATGAATAAATTTATTTCACGAATAGAACACGAAGGGAAAAAACTAATAATTTGAATATATTTGTCTTCCGAATAAGCCATATATCCCTTGTCGACTAATCTAGCTTCCTTGTGCGAGACAACGACCATGATGGCTCTCTGACTCGACCCCTTTTCTGACCGGGCTTCCTTCCCTCAACATGCAACTCTCTATGACCCAGGCGCCCCTTCCTCGAGAACCCCTCGAACCTTCCACTCACAATCGCAAAGCACAGTATCAACGTCATGAAGACGCATCACAAGCCATTGAAGGCGGTCAGAGAACTGCCGCCTCTCAGGTATTTCAAGAGTTCTTCGCCCCTCGAAACTTGCTTCCCTTCTCTTCTCTTCTCTTCATCAATCCCACTCCAGAACACCTTTCCCACTCCAGACCATCATTCCCACTCCGACGCAAGTCGCTGCACTGATTCCCCCTTTAGTACTGCTGGGACTTATGCTGTGATTCACACAAAACCCCATACCCTCTCCAGGTTGCTGCCGCCAAGCAGACAACCGCAGGTTCCTGACTACCATAGTCTTGAATCCGGCCGGGTATGGTAGATTAAAATGATCTATCACTAGTCGGGGTCCTTTCCATGACCTCGAATACCCAGCAGATCAGACATCCCTGCAAGCAGTGCACTCATGCACTTGAAAACTTCAATAGTTGATTCACTTCCAAGGTTTGCATGCTAGATAGAACCGAGGTAGCCTCTGAAGCATTCGGCTTGAACCTTGGTAGACCTGTTTTCTTTTTGGTGTCGTCGACTTTTTGTGTCGCTGGCAAACTGATTGACGTGAAGGACCTCTAGAGGTACAGATTTCTCGTTTAAGTCTGACAAGAAACAATTAGGTGTTTGTTCGCTCCGTCTTACGTACTTGAGCTTCAAATTGGTGGTGGGAAGGTTTTTTGTTTTTCCAGGCACCAGCCCCACATGTGGCTTTCCCACCATTATATATTGTGATTGTTTCCAGATGCCCTCCTGAATCCTCTTCTCTTTTCCCTTTTCCTTCCTATGCTGGGTATTCGTTGGTCATTCAAGCGGCCCCTACTAGGTATAGATCATGTGTTTTTACAACAGAGGACCAGGGTCATACGCGTCGCATCGTCATATGCTTCTATCGTATCCTTTTTCACTCCTCTGACAAAGAGCGATGATGAACACAAGCCCTAAAACAAAGCATTTCGGTGCGTGATTGTTGCGGCCGGTCAATAGACTGAAAACTATTTCTGAGCTCTGGACTTTTGCTTCGCTTCGGAAATTTCTTGTCGGCCCAAGTGGGCAGGTGTCAGACAATAAGGGCAGAAGAGTAACAAGCACCAAGATAGGCAGGCATGGGTGCGTATGGACAGAAGACCAACCTCTCTAAGGTTACCTTGCTCTGTCTGTACTCAAGAGACCAAACTCCCTATTTAAATCTGATCGATAACTCCAAGGCCGCATACGCCCGCCAACAATAGCAAGGCTGACTAGTCTTCCTTCATACCCTGGCAGATTCCTCCCTCTTATAGGCTTCATCCAAAAGCCTGAAGCCATCGTCAACATCGTCGCCGCTCCTCCTCATTTCTCTTCACGGGCCTAGTCCCTCAACCCCACTCTGATGACGGTTCATGGAAGGCTTCAGCAGTAAAATTCCACCCTATCAGAGCCTCGCCTTGCCAGCTTCAATGCTCTGCTTCCATCGTATTCCTCCTCTTTCTCTCATCTTATTCCTCCGAATTCACTTTCGCTCTTCAGAGCCTCGTACGGTAACGAATGGTTCCTATGAGTAAGAAATTTTCCTCTTCGCCAGGAGGCAAAAACCAACGGGACAGTCGCGCTTTTACTCCAGAATCCATTCTCAGCGGGCTCCTTCATCACAACGTTTCTTCTTCTCTGGAAGGAGCAGTCAACGAGACTGCCACGCTCACCCTAGGCTCTCTCTCCCACGCTCGAACCACGATAACAACACGACGTGCCTGGCCGCTCGGAGACTACGAGTGAATCTACTCAATATTCAACTTCAGTATCCCCTACAGAGGAGCACAATATCCACGCCTTTTATTGAGCTGGGAAACTTAGAATGCACCACGTCCGCTGAGTTTGAGGTGCATTCGTCTAGGGCCAGGTTGTTGCGTGATCAGGTGACTGATCACTAAAAGAACTCTATTGCGCAAGTGAGGCTAAAGAACCTGTGTAAAAGCAAAGATCGTGTAGTATTATTGGTGTTGTATCGTGGGGTGCATGACTAAGTAACTCCTTGTGTGCGTGTGTTGAACCGCAAAAGCATAACGTAGAACCACACCTGACTGACAAGGGCCTGATCAGGTGCCCCATCACATTATAGATACACCACCGCGACTGAGCTGGATAGCAACGCAATGATTCCGCTGGAATCAAGCTCATGGAAGACCTCTTCGCCCTTGGCCTCGCCCGACTCTGTTTCAAAACTCTGCCCTCCCCAAGTAAGACCAGCTGGCGAATAAATCGGTATTTCTGATTTCAAGTTGATCTGCAACCATGCGAAGCGACAAACCTACATATAACGCTGAGAGAGTCAAACTCGAGTGACTTGTAACGTGCGCCATTATAGTCTTTGAGTTGAGGCAGCTCGACGTGCGTGTCCGGACGGTCTCCAGTGGATCTAGCACAACTGTTAGAGTTGCTCAGCTACCAGAATATTGATTTTTCGAGACTCACAGTTCTGTCCAGGGTCTAGATTCAATAAGTACAACCCGCGCGAGATGATCTCCTTCGTAAACCTCGAAGACGGTTAGGGCCACGCTGCTGTCTACCTCGACTTCGTTGATGTACTATATGCAACATGATTAGATTCTTGACGCGATACTTTCATTGATTGGCTTTTTCTTTCTTTTATTTTATTTTTCCCGGATGCGAGGAAATAAGAAAGTGTATAATAGAGATCTCGCGCACCGCGTCTTGTGTGGAGCCGATGGCTTCTGCCACCACAAGGTATCCGTAATATTCTGGCAAAGTATGGTGCGTTGCGTTTAGGGCATGATCGGTAATATTGATGCCAATATGATCAAGAGGTTCGAATGCTGCATGATCAAAACAACATTAATACTGCTCATAAAAAATCAGAAAGGGGAATAAGCTAGGGACGTACCACTGTAGTTGTAGCCAATACCCTGGTGGAAGAATAGACCCGATATGCCGACCACCGCCGCGTGTAGGCGGCAGCGCTTCTGGACCAGGTCATCAACGGGTTTGAGAAGGATACTTTGTCCAATGATGATATGGTACGAATCGGCAAGGGAGCTTTGAACAAGCGGCCCGCGGACCGGTGAGTCTAAGCCTTGCCAAGTATAGAGTACCAATGTCGTACTAGTAAGAAGTACTGTGTAGCTTACAAGGCCCCGTCGCGGGGTGCAAGCTCAAATGGGACATAATTCTCTGGAGTTGCATGTATTCCTGGACACCAATTACATAGCAGATCTACATAGTACACCCCTACTTCGCCATCCTCTATGTCCCATTTCCCTTTTTTCTGCCTTTTCTCGTGTTTAATCACCATAATTGCTCATCAAGTTTTAGGCTATACTTTGCTTTCCAGCTTTGGGGAGTGAGCCTTCGCGTCTTGAAAACCACGTTTATATTATATTATAATATAATATTATATATATGAAATATACGTGCAATGTAACTTTGGACTTTACGAAATAAGGCATGTGAATTGATACCTTCAAACCTTGATCGCCAAACAAAGTGTAGCCAACACGCAATAAATTGTCTTCGCATTCTTCTAGATAAGCAGTCGCCTGGAGGATCATAATCCTAGCGACCAAATGGTGGTAATGCAGTGGATTTTCCGCAGTGTGCCCAAAAAACAAAAACAAAAAAAGAAAGGCTTGTTCGATCAATGTGACCCTACTATCTTCGTCGCGCGAGGCTGCCAATGTGCATTCTCTAGGACTGCGCGAATTCGATATGGATTAATTCATGCTGACCCAAGGTTGCACTGTGCCGATCATACCAGCCAACAGCTTGACCGGATTGGACAACGAGCCCAGTCGCCGGTCGCTTACCGCGCGACCCCGACTTGGCGGCGAAGCCTGGCCACTCGAGATTCGGGGGCCAAGACAATTATAAAGTACTCTGCATGGTCTTTTGCATGCGATCAAAGCGTGACCCATCCGTAAGGATCTGGTAAGCTGGTCCACTTTCCCTGTGCCTGTTGCTGCAAAGGCTTATTTTTACATTCCCGAGATTTGAACAGTTGGCTGACGTTTTGGTGACAGTTATGGCGATCTTTTTGGACGACCTGCAGATTTACAAATGCTTGACTACCCACTCCATATCCAACTCATGTTCAGTCCTTGGAAGGATTCGATTCGCCACTCGGTTGACAAATACTATTACCACAGAATCTTAAAAACTAAATGATCAAAACTATCGTTTCAACTTCTGTCAAGTCTCTCTACACAAATCGTTCGGCAATTATGCCATTCATTCCAGACATCAGCGCCCGAGCGGCGCCAAGCGGTGCTGATGCATCAACAACAGCCAGACAAGGAGATCTTGGTCCCACCGTTATTATCGTTGGCGCAGTTGCCCTCGTGCTCACGACGGTGGCATTCACACTGAGAATAGTCGCACGAATTCGGTCGTCTCGCTTGATGGACCTTTGGTGGGACGATTGGGCACTTCTTGCCACCACTGTATCCTCGCATGCCTTCCTCGCACTGAACATGGCATGGACTGGCCTGGGCTTGGGAAAGCATATCGAAAACATAAACTTGACATCCATTTTGCCGACTCTGTATATGAGCAAGGCGTCGATACAATTATACTCGTTGTGCATCTGGCTCATAAAGGTGAGCGCGCTCCTTTGTTATGCGCGCCTTTTCAAGATATCTCGGAAGTTCCGCATGGCACTTTGGTTTTTCGCTGTCTGGGTAACAGCATGGTTTTTTTGCACGGCAATTGTACCGTGGTTCAATTGCACGCCTGTACGCAAGACGCTTGATCCAACGATCCCAGGCGTGTGCCCTGATCGTATGGGGTGGTTCAAAGCTTCTGCGTTCATCAATACGATCACTGATATGGCTATTTTGATACTACCTATGCCCTGTATCTGGGCTCTCAAAATGACACTACGAACAAAACTCCAAGTCACCTTTGTGTTTCTTCTGGGTTACAGGTAAATTCCCGCTCTCTTCCTGTCTTGCTAGCTTCTGAGGCCATGATTCTGGAGCCCAAGCTGACTTTCTCATAGCTCGGCCTTCCTGTCTTTGGCACGCTTCATCATAATCATTCACGACCCTACTGTGATGAGTGTGACAATGGAGGCGGATCCATATTGTAAGTCAAATCGTCTTTTCCACTCTTGTTAGGCGCATCAAATGGAATTCCTCTGGAGAAAAGTGCCCTCAAATAAAAGTCTCTCCTGCTGATTGAACAAATTTCAAGATCATACCATACCTCTTCTCTTGATCTCTATGCTCGAGGCACCTCTAGCCATCATTGCACTCTGCGCGCCGACCATAGGACAATCATGGGCACGCATCTACCGTAAAAGTAATTTCTCATCATTATTCAGCAATCTATTTAAAACCAAGAGCAGTACAGACAGTCACGGCAGTCAACCTACGTACAAGTCGGAAAGCAACTCCGATCGAACCAGCAATAGCACTTCCGAGATCAATGCACCCAACGGCCTCCAAAGATCCTCTACAAGTCAGGACCAAAAGAACAAAACTCATACTTCGTATGCACTACGATGATCAAAGATTTGTCTGGAGCTCCTGGGGACCCTTGCCGTGTCGCTACCATTACTGGGCGTCTGGCGTTCGGGGATCGCGGCAGCGGCAAGTCTGCTGTGTAAGCTCAACCAGTGCAGAGCGAAATTTGCCATTGGGCGCAAAAATTGAGATGCTGGCTCTACCATTTCCTTCACTCTCTGTTTCTTTTTTTGTCTCATTATATATGGCCGTTCGTTTAGCGAAAATGTCCGGATGTATTATTGCCCAAACAAGGATCGAGCTTTTGTGTGTTCTGTTTAGTACCATTTCGCTAGTTTTTATAAAGTCTTGAAATGTCACGGAGTTCGGAGTGTCTTGGTAACCCCAACTGGATGCAATATAGTACGTTTGCATGTGATTTTAGCGTATATTGTGCATTTTGACCTGGTTTGAAGCATTACACTGCGCAAACCTTGAGAGTAAATCATGTCTACTATGTAAATTAAGGTGAGAACTGGTCTCCACCCCCACTAAGCTGATGTACTATGTACTTTGTACGGTGGCTGATTTAATAAAGCATGTCACTGAGAGATTCACCAGTAATCGAGCAAAAAAGAAACATTCTACCATTAAACGAAATGTGTCTGCCCTAGATATTGAATTTTGGCAAGGAGTTGAGATGACCCCTTTTGACTCTTATTAAACGAGACGTTATGGTTGTAAAGCTGGAACGACTATCGACTTAAAGGATTCCCACCATTGAAATGCGACATTGCAGCTCGAACAGGGCGGGTGCCACGCGGACTGGGGACACCGCCACATCATGCGCGAGAATACGCATTGTCACATTTGAGGGAAGAGGACGCAAGGGAACCTGGTTTTGTGGGCATCGGTCGCACAAACTAACCTGCCAGCTTGGTTCGTATAAAAGACATATCCCTTTCGATTCTTGCAACTTATTTTTTCCCTTTAAATTATTTGCCAGTCTTTCCATTCTTTACGCGGCATTGCCAAGATGGCCAACAGTACGGCCGTCGCACAGATTTATAATTTTCCTTCCGAATTCGTGGAGAATTTGCACGTTCTTGGAAATGGCAGTCTTCTTCTCAGCACCATGGAATCATCCGTGGGCCTTCTCTACACCCTTGATCCGACAATCTCGGGTGCTCAGGCACAGCTTGTGACCACCTTTGATAGCAACATTACAGCCTTGACGGGAATAGCTCCCCTTCCTAGCAGTGATAACGACATTTATGCCGTGACTGGCGGGTTGCATACGTCTTTTGCCTTCGAGAGAGGAACAATGAGCGTCCAAATTGTATCTCTCAAGGCAGGCAAGGTGGTTGACAGCATTTCTGTGCCGGATACGGCTACGCTGAATGGTATGACGGCACTACCACGCCACCCGCACTTGCTATTAAGCGCCGACTCAATCGACGGGCGTATTTTCTCCATCGATACCCTTACTCACGAGGTCACCGTTGTACTTGAGGATTATGCACTCGGCCCTGGCGCGTATAATGCTTCGTCCGGGGTTCCGGCTGTCGGAATCAATGGGCTCCGCGCGCGAGGAGAGTACATTTACTTTACCAACTCAAGCCAAGGGACATTTGTCCGGGTACGGATCGATGAATACGGACACAAGATCGGCGACTTCGAGGTCTTGGCCCGGAGCCCGGACGCTTCACAAATATATGACGACTTTACTTTCGATGACGATGGCAACGTCTTTGTGGCCGTGCACTCAACAGCGATCTTTAAGATCTCCCCCGATGGTACCCAGACGACATTTGCTGGTGGCCTAACCGATTCTATATTCAAAGAACCTACGTCCGTAGGCTTGGCGAAAGATGGCAAGTCGATATATGTTACGACAGGTGGGAACTTCCGTGCGACTCCTCGGGAGGGGGGCCAGATTATTCAAGTGCAATTACGTTGATACCATCTTGCGATGCCTTGATGGTTGACTTGTGATTTTTTTTTGTTAGCAGGGTGATTTACGGGACGAATATCTTGATGCATGTTTTGGTAAAATGATAGACTTAATTTGCAACTATTTTTGCTATCCTAAAAGATAATAGTCTGTTAGAAGTGTGAGATCATGAAATTGCACACACAAATAGACAGAAATAAGCGGCATCCGCTTTGTAGGTAGTGGTTGGTCGGTTATGCCGCTGAATATTCCACTGTCCGGTCAACGCTCGGGCAAGCTTGGCTATTCTTAATGGTTCAGCCCTTCACTATGTAGGTTAGTTCTCTGTTTTTATGCAACTCTACCGAAGTGTCAAATGATCTTGCCAACGCATTCGGTACAAATGAAAATGCCAGAGAGAAGAAAGACGGCGAGCTAAATGGCCGATTCAGCCCAGAGCCATACGTTGAGGGACAAGAGGAAGCAAGGGGAGACCACCAAAGCAGCCCTCTCCCACTCCTGAATCGCCAATCCCACAAGCTCCAAGGCCTCCGGTAGGGCGGCCAAGGGAACCACGGCAATCAGGCGAAGTCACTCGAGGCAGTATCAGGCAAAGTTTATAATGGAACACGTCTCCCAGAACGTCTCCGCGCCAAACGAACACTGCGATGGTACGAAGGACACAGAATTTGGAGTACTCTAATCTGCACAAAGCTCAGAATGGGTTATGCACCTCGCTCTGTTCGCCAAAACCCCGTCCAGCTGAGAATTGGTATGCTGATGACAACAGCGATGGCGACTTGTGAAGGGGCGGGTAGCAAGTCAAGGCTGGTGAGTATCTCTGCCGTCACTCTACACTCAGCAGCGATTCGGCATACTGGTTTTATGCAGTGCTAATTCTGGTTGAAATGCAACATTGCCTCCACCGCCCTCTGGGTGCAATATCCTAAGCGAATGAGACATGTAGAAGAGATAAGAAGATGCTCATAAGTGTTCAATGATGGGGGTCTAGAATCGTCTGATCAGGATGAATCGAGTGATGTATTGATGTATGCTTTGTTTCTCCTACTTTCTACGCTTTGCGTCCTTATCTAGGTGGCCCCAGCTGCCCTGGTGCATTTGCGCATACTTTGTGTTTCCTCATAATATGCTGGCAGCACACCACCGTATCTAATAATCAAGTTCCATATTTAACGTAATATGCTACAATGCCTGTGTGGGACCATGGGGAAACCTGCTTGCGACTTAACCTTAAGGTGCGACAACAGGTGCCTACCTACCTACTCTCGAGTCGTTGCACGGGATCAAGGCCGAATTGTTTTAGGGAATCTAGAACAGAAATGAATTTCCATTGCCATTGTGGTGGATGCTGGCTACACGTAGCTCGGTGATCCTTCGACCGCTTACCAGCCAGGATTGATTCTCTCCCTGTCCCCTCATTCTTCATTCAACCCGGTCACTTCTCCCCTGCCCATCTAGGTAAACCGTAAGGCCATACATGACAGTCGTTGCCTTGTCCCGTCCTCGGCCTTCAACAGGGAAAACATTTGCGCCTGTTGCGCCTCTGATGAAGATGTGATTGCAGCGCCTGGCTCCTGGAAGCCACTGTGGAAGAGCTGGAACAGGGATGGAGAGCTGGACGCAGAGCATGCAAGCTACGATACCAGGTCGGCGACCTCGAGTTCCAAGCAGCCCCAAAGGACTCGTTCCAATTCTATGGCATTTACACATTCTTGAGGGATCATAGAGGCTTTTGGGAATGGTTCAGATCGCCCCAGCCAGTGATGTCGAGATCTTGTAGAGCGAAGGTATGCTGACGCAATGTTCAGGGGATCTACGAGCGGACGGGGCCGCTGTACCAGCAAAGCCGGTACTGCATGGCGACACCAACTCCCAGGAGACGATCTGCACAGCTCATTATTGGATTCAAGAATGCCTTATGAACCACGATATATGACCTAGATTCCAATATCCATTCATCCTTGACCGTCTAGTTGACGTTGGTGTCGGACAAGTAGCCCTACGAGTGAGTCTCCAAGATGCATCATACAAGGTACGAATCGCTTTCCAACTAGGGTCAAAATTGTCTGACATTCACATTGCTTGGAGTCACCTGATTCAAGAACTCGACTCAACAAAAAAAAAAAAAAAAATCATCTTGCAAAACATACAACACCGGGGATTCCCCAGTGGTCACCCACCTGAGTACTAATCCAGCGATCACCAGTTTATCTAGGGCAGAGCGGACGGGATGCCGAGTTTTCTAGTGTCTATGGTCGTATGTGTGGGTTGTTGCAAGAAACAGTGATTCTATATCTCATGAGCTGGAATTTTGATCCCGACCACATCGCTCATCTACAGTACTGCCCCGTAGAGTTCGTCATGTGCAGTGGCTGGAAATTGAGATAAAGGGTTGATATTTTGTATACTGGTTATGTATATCAAAAATACAATCTTACAGCACTAACTACCAGCCAAATGGAACTGAAACCCAGCATATGCGCAGGCCGTCGCAGTACACTCAGCGTTTAGGCCGCATGGCACTAGGCCGGAATTGGGACCCTGTACAAAGTACCGTACTCGAAAATCCGATAACGAACATGAAACCTTAATCTTTTAGCTTTTACCAAAGAACTGAACGTTAAGCATTAATCTCGGTATGCTGTTTCTCTGAGTCACTCTCTGAACTTCCGAGTTATCCATTAGCATCATCTCACTGTAATTCATAGCATCTCTCCGCCTTCTGCAACTCCCTCGGATCTTGACTGTCCGGCCTGCTCCGTTAGCGATTTGTTCTGCAAAATCGATAGGGAAGAGAATGTCGTTATCCATTCGTCGTTTCTCACTCCACGGAGATTACGGTGGCGGTAAACACTTATTCGCTGGTGAATACGACGACGACAGATACGTTCACGAAAAAGATTACACTGAGGACAAAGTTCGAAGAGAAGAATATATTCCATATGGTGGCCATTCTCGAGCAACAGAACGTAGGTGGGCGTATTACCTGGATGCTCCAAATTTGAGCAATGAATGGAGACCACGCGTTATTAAGCAAGCTGCTCAAGAGAATGATTCCCCCACTGGCAATCAGTACCAGGTTTGTAGGGTTTGTATAAGTCTGCTTTGGAGCGAAGGTTTCAAAAAGTCGGCAGTAGCCGACTCGACAGCTTGCATTCTCTGCCAAACAATCTCGAGCGCGGGCCAAAGAAACAACGTTCACCGAATGGACACGCTGTACGCCCAACGCGTTGCATCGGAGATAGTGCTCAAGTCTGAAGAACATTCTGCGAATATTCCCGTTATTCGCTTATATCCTTGTAATCGCCCGTGTGTTCGACTTCGAATATAATTGCTTATTTAGAATAGGTGAGAATTCGAGTCGAATCAAAGAATTCAAAGGTTTCTTTGATAACCTGAATTCCGATTTTTTTTCCACCGTGAAAGCTTGGCTAAAGCATTGCGACAAGTCCCATTGGTGCCGCGAGCATTAGAAGTACGATATTAAGGGTGAGCGAGACCCTACGCGCCGCAGACTGCCGACACGCCTTTTAAATGTTAGTCCCTCGAAAGACCCGACTGATTTACGCCTCGATACAAATGTCAAGCTGAAGCCGGTTAAGTTAGATGATCTTTCGTATTACTTTGAGACAGCTGTCAAACCGAAGTCGGAGGATTACATTGCCTTATCGCATTGCTGGGGTTAAGCATCCGAGGCTAGTTGGCGTACCATGCGGAGACATGTTAAACCATATGTCGAAAACTTGCTGTCGGGTGACTTGTTGGGCAGTTTAAAAGCGACCAAGCATGTGATACGCGAACTCGGCGGCATACGCGATTTTTTGTCCACGTTTCGAAAAGAACCAGAGGACCGAACAGTGATGTTTTCGTTATCTGAACTTCCCCAAACCCTTCGGGATGCGGTCGAAGTCACACGAAAGCTTGGCGTCAAATATCTTTGGATCGATTCGCTTTGCATTGTCCAAGATAGTGCTTACGATTGGCAAGCAGAGTCTAAGCAGATGGAAGATGTGTATGCCTTGGCATATTGTACCATAGCCGCAACGGCAGCTCTAGACTCCCTTTCTGGCTTCCTTGAAGATGGTGTGAAGCCTAGAGGAGAGAGTGCAAGGGGCTTCTATGTTAAGAGTAGTTCCGGTCAAACTCTTTACGTTTTTACGAATTTTGCCGATTTTGACAAAGACGTACAGCAAGCGACATTGAATAGCCGAGCTTGGGTCACACAAGAAAGATTTCTCTCGCCCCGGACGATACACTTTAGTGGAAGTCAAATCTATATGGAGTGCGAGAAGAGCATCTTGGCGGGAGAGGATATATTTTTGGAATGGTTAGTAGTCCCGGAAAGATGTCTTGCAGTGAGTTGATATTGAGTATCTGTAGCGATAAGGGCAGCATCAAGTATTTCGAGCTGGATGCACGGTTCCCAAGACGACTTGATAAATCGGGGTTTGGCGCAATCGTCGAGTTTCTATAGTCCCTGATCGAAAACTACTCGAGCCGTGGTATAACAAAGCCTACCGACAGACCTATTGCAATTGCAAGCTTAATGCATCGTATCGAAACAACGCTGCCTTGCAGCATCAACCACGGAATTCTTGCTTGGTATCAGCATAGGAGTCTCCTTTGGAGAACTGGCGGTCAACGTACCTCCAGAATTCAGTATCAGCACCAGATGCCATCCTGGTCTTGGATGGCTTACGAAGGCTGTATCACGTTCATACACAATGATTACGGATGGGGGGACCTTTATGTGAATAATGGTCTCGAAATCAGCGGGAACGTGCTGAAAGCTACCGTTTTGAACTTTTTATTCTCTGGTGTGAAAGTCCGGCAGAGCAACGGACATGCTGATGCTCAGCTTCTGGACTCAAATGGATCCAAGAAGGGATGGATGGCCCCTGACACAGACAACGTAGAGCTTTCATGCATTACTGACCTGATCATCATCGCAAGGGTCGGGGAGAATGGAAAGGAGAGCAGTCAACGTCTTGTTCTATTTGTCCAGCGGCTGGAGTCTGGCGAATATGAAAGATGCGGCGCAGGGATGATCTATCAAGGTTGTAAGGTGAGATTAGTTGGACAGGGTTGCATCATCTGAAGTATATAGTCCTGAGGGATCATTTGACGCCCCCAAAAAGCTGTTGGTAAACTGAGCGATGTGTAGGTCGTGTGCCCTGATGCGCGTATGTTAGAGGTTCATTGTCGTGATTCGAGCTTGCCATATTCTATTGGTAACTCCTAATCGTTATGATTTCATATTTATACCGCTTTTATTAGTATTTCAACATAAACAGACGCGTTAATGGCTCAAAAGCCGTTATATGCCAAATATGCTACCTTTTAAGAGAAATAAATGATCGTTGATTGGTAGAGTTTAACTTCGAATTTTCGATATTCCTGCTTACAGACAAAACGAGCTTTCACAATCCATTTATGATTAACATGTCTTAGCAGAGCGATTGTGTCACACATAACAATGCTTTATAATTGAAAGCTTATTAGTCAATTTGATTTACTATACGTACGGTAACCGATACTTCTCTGCTATGTCATCACTTTGGTCGGCCTATGCCTAATTCTTTATGCCGCCCGCGACACCATGCTCGTCCACCGTCCACGTGCCATCTTTAACCAAAGCAACCTAGTGCTTAAATACCCGGAATAGTTGGGCTTTATGCCGAACCATGATTATGTTGCAACTCGTCTGGTACAGACCAGCTGACAGCCCCTCTCCCTCGTCTGAGGGCTGTTCTAGGAGAAAGCGGTCCGTTGACTTGGTATGGTGCTGAGATGCTTCTAGGAACCTATCCGGCAGAAGAATCCGACACGCATCGTCGAAAGCGGGGAAGTTAAATTCGTTTTTAGTAATCCGGAGGCCGCTGCTGAACCCTGACGCTGGTCGGGTGTAAGGAGATGGGAACGGATTCCAAATACGACCTGGAAAGGTGGTGAGCGGGGATATACCGTTACTCCACTCGCCTCGCAAAAGAAGGATAGGATTGTTATTTGCGCTTGTATGATAATCAATACCCTCAAATAGCTGACACATAAGGTAATCCCCGGGTATATAAAGGCCGGGCGCGATATATCGGAGTCCTGGCGCGGCAGATGCGACAGAGTTGTAAACTTGTAGATTTTACGCAGAAATTTGACCATAAAATTGTTTCCAGAAACCTCTGTGGATTTAATAAGCTTATCGGCTAGGTACTAACTACCAGCTAAATAAACGAAACCCTCTGTGGTACTCAACGTCTTAACGTAGTCCTGGGGATAGCCCACAAACCTTTATCATAGCTTTTAGGCCAGATACCGTTTTTTCCAGGCGCCAGGATGCCCTTTGGATCAAGGGCGTTTTTAATCGCCGTATTTAACTTTATCTGGGCGTTGTTGTTGAAATTATAGGTCTCTGCAACCTGGTCCATCAAAGCCAGATGGGTCCGGTACTCGCCCCAGCCGCGCTCTGCCGCGTCGTCGATTAGCGTCGTGATGACCCAGTGCGCGCGACGACAAGAATCGGGATCCTTGCGATCAAAGACGAGACAAACAATGTGGTGCATTTCCCGCATGCCCACGACAAAGGTGCCGATAAAGTCAAACCCGGCCTTTTCGCACCGCCTTCTCGTGATCTGATACTGGGCCTCGGCGTCGTCGCCGGTGACTTTGGCAATGGGCGAGAAAAATAGGTGCGCGCCGTTCGGCAGCCAGTCGACCCACTTGAGCTCCGTGGTGGTCGGGACGCCCTGGAGCGTGAGGTGACGAGTCTGCAGAACCACGTTGCCGGGCATGTCTTCGGGAAAGTAGAATTTGGCTCCCGGGATTGCGGAAAATGATGCCTTGACTGCCTCCCACATGGCGGCACGCACCGGCTCCGGGCCGTACAGTGCGCCATAAAAGTTCCAGCGTCCCAGTTGCAGCTTCTCAGCGATCGCATCAATTTCTGCGTCACTCAGAGGGCCAGTCGACGATGTGTATGATGCGCGGGTACCCTGGAAGTGAAATGGTCAGATTATACACGAGAACATGAATATTGGGGGCCAAGAACTATAACACTGGTCTCTAATAGAAAGATTCAACTCACCATGACAGCCGCATCGAGTAGCACGTGGCGTAGAGTTGGCACATTTTGCAGTACCATGGACAAACGTAGAGGGCGGATGATCTCCACGGCTTGATGCAGGTCATCATCTCGTGGGATTGTGATCAGATAGCTTTGGTAGCCTCCTGGGTTCGTCATCAACCAAATTCCCATCTTGACAACGATTCCTAGGGAGGACTGGGAGAAGATTCCGTCATTGTACGGGCCAAAGCCATAGTTGAAGTGCTGCCAAGTTGCGCTTGGTTCTTGCTCGTGCGGCGGAGCATTTGGGTCTGCATTCGGATTGGGCAGCGCACCCATCCCCTAGACAGTCAGTCAGCGTGCTATTCATGGTAACCAGGTTGGAAAAGTTCACGGGCGTGCTGTTTCTTCACGGACGGGAGAAAACGAAGCTGGAGATGACAAGTACGGAAACTCTACTCACTGTTCTGAGCAGCGTTCCATCTGGAAGAACGACTGGTCAAGGTCAGCGTACGTCGGACCTTGAGTTGTCATGAGCAGAGTTCTTACCTTCCATGCCACAATGCATCATGAAGTGATCACCTGCCAAGTTTGTCAGCATTATCACCAAGGTTGCCGAGAGATAACTTACCATAAGGAGTGTAACCAACGCCGCGCTCGACGGTATTGCCGAGAATGGAGCCTCCGCCAAGATCTGGTACGTCAACCCATACCTTGTCGCGAAGATTGTTTTCAACAAGGTAGTTGTGGAGATCGGAAAATGTGACGCCAGGCTCAACCAGGGCGTAGGCCCCGTCAGTATCGACCTTCAGGATCCGGTTCATATGCCTGCCCATGTCGAGACCAATGGACCCGGGTACACGAGGAGCAGCACCACCGTAGCCGACATTGCGACCAACTGAGAAGGGCCAGAGGGGGATCTCAAAGTCGTTACACAGCTGGACCATTTTTTGGACCTCTGGGACGCTGCGAGGCGAGACGACCGCTGAAGAGACAAAGGCTTCTTTGCCGACTAGATGGTACATGTCATGTACTTTGCTTGGGTCGAGATAGTCCTCATGGCTCAGCTGTTCAGATTGCGACACGACCGTCACATTTTCGTCTCCGCATATCTCGCTCGCTTTCGTGATGAAGTCTTTGAATTTGTCAAAAGTGGTGTTCGGAGGTAGGCACAGTGGCTGGCCAGCAACCCGAGGTACTTCTCCATCCAGTGTGTGATTGGACGTTGTAGTATTCCCGTCTGGTGCATCTTTCAGAATGGTCTGCTCCATGTTGCTTGGTTGAAAAAGGGTTTTACAGTAAAGAAAAGACTTCGTATTTGATACTGATCTTCAGACTTGTCGTAAAGGTTGAATATGCAACGGCTGTAAAGCTCTTTGATCATTACAGGTGGGTGGTCATGCTCAACCTCAAATAGTTCAATGTTGTCTATAATACCTATTCAATGATGTTTGTCTAGTAATTGGAAATGACCACTAGGCCCACCGCCAAGGCTTCTTCACGGTCGGTAGTGAGGCCAAGGCTATTGACGCTCGGCAGTGAGTACTCAGACTAGTGATGAGGGGGTGGGGGATTTCCCGAAACCTGGATGATGCGAGTGGTGATCATCCCCCTCTGTCTGCTGTTCACCAAGTAGCACCAGAGAAAAGGCCTGTTCCGTCAGGGCAAAGCCTAGAGTTGTGTCTAGCATGTTTTTTTTGGAGCTATGATATGCGCATAAGCTTGTGTTCTTGAAAGATTTGTCACTGATTAGCCAAAGTCGCAGAAATTCGGCACAAGCGTCCTCTCTTCGACTTTCTATCATTCTACCGACTGGCAAAACGAGATAAGTCCTTGGATCGTTGGCCAAAGTTGAGCGAATATCAGCCTTTCGTCTTATACAACCATAGTCTAGGACGTTCCGGTCACCCATCCACTCTTCATCATTGGCCCGAGCCGAGGCTCTGCGGAAAATGTGCCTTACTAGACGTGCAACTATCACCAGTTTGTATAATTGTACAGCAAGAGGAAAGCCTTGCTGAGTAGTCCACGGAAAAAATGCTGTAATAATATAGCAGAATTCATTCTTCATATCTAGCACGTAAGGAGGGTTGCGACATTCCCCGACAACGTTTTTCCCCAAACAAAAAAAAAGAAGGAAAGGAGTCACCAGAAAATAAGATATGAAAAAAAAACAAAAAAACAGAAGGATAGTGCAAAGAAAGAGGGGAAAGGAAAAGAGAGTGGTGATAGAAGCAGTATACCGAGAGTTGCGCCCATTCAGTCAGTCTTCCTTTCTGTAATCTGAATTTGGAAATCCTGTGGAAACGAAAACCATTGGGTTTTGGTCTTCCACGGTTGATCAGGCCTGACCAGCTCGGCATCAAAAGCGCGGAAGAACTGTGCAATGTATTTGTACATCTCGACCGTCGCAAGATTTCTGCCTACACAACTTCTGCTACCCATGCCAAACTACGGTGGAAGATTAGCAGATGCCGCTTGATGTGCGCGACCTGGCAACAACATACCGTTGTCAAAAGTAGCCCTTGGCGTTTGATTCGGTCATTGTCATTGTCGGAACCATTTGAAATCCATCGCTCGGGGCGAAAAATGTCTGCATCAGGTCCGAAGATATCCTTTGAGCGGTTCATGCTTCGCGGGCTGATTCCCAATATGGATCGTTCCGGCAAAAAGTATCTCTCCACTTGGATGCCCCCGGGGGGCACGTAGCGTGGGAGTTGGTACTGGATAGAGAGATGAATTCGAGTACTTTCGGTAATGACTGCAGATAGGTAAGGTAGTGATTCAAGTTCTTTGAATGCAAAGTCGCGCCCAGCTCTCTCCAGACCAAGGTCCTGAGCAGCCTGATCAAGCTCTTCTTGCAGCTTTGTCTTGACTGGAGCATTAGTGAGCATATTTCCAATGATTGCGAGAATTCCAATGGCGGTAGTATCTAAACTGAGCGTCAGGAACAGTCGCAGCGGCTACTCGCGGTTCGGATTTGTTTATACGCACCAGCACCAGCCCTGCCAACTTGTCAGTCTCTTGTATGTCATCACGAAGCGTGGCGGATGTTGAGACAACAATATGAATAGAACTTACCCTAAAATATTAACCCCTTCAATCATAACGTCGGCCTTCTTCACGGGCTGGCCGTTGAGATCCTTTGCTTCGATAAAGTGTTGCAGCATGTCTCGACGCTTTTCGCCCAAGCCATCGCGCATGCGTGCATTTACTCTATGCTCAAGCCAATCCACAAACACGTCAAAAGCATTGAGCCTTTTGCCGCCAAAGGTCCTGATGACCCATTTCGAAAAGGCATTGTTGAACCAGTAATTCTGCAGTGGCATGTTCCCCATGTTTGCCATGAGCCAGAAGCCATCATGAATGGATTGAATGATGCCGTCAATGTCCTTTCCGTGTTGGAGAAAGCCGATGGTGCCACCCATGGCTAGCTGTCCCACAACGTCAAAGGTGAAGTAGTTGACCCATTGATCAATACGCACAACCTGACCCTGGCGTGCGAATTCCGTGAGGCGATCCTTGTTCAAACTCAAGACTTCTTGTACCAGTGGCTCCATTGATAGGATTGCAGTCATGGAGTAGGCGCCTGAGACTCTAGAGCGAAGGTATCGGTGAACCTTGGGGTCGGTGGCAGCAAAAAAGCTGACAGTCATGTTGGGGATTTTCCAAGTGTCGTACCAACTCGTCTGGATCTTGTTAGTAAGTTGTGCCATTTCCTGAAGAGGTAAAAAAAAGAGGAGGCATTCACTTTTAGTATCTGCTTCCCATGACCATACATGCTCTTCAAGCCCACTTCATCGACGAAGCTCACTTCATTGGGGGCAATGCGCACGACATTGCCGTACTTGGCGTGCAACTCGAGGCAGTCGTTGTGCCAGGTGCCGCGCAGATATTTGTGGTTTCTCCATGACTGGCTAAATTTGGCAACAAATGGACCCGGGATCTTACGCAAGGGATGGAGGAAGATATTGTAAAGCGTTTCGAGGGCTAGATATGTCGTAATGAACAGAAGCAAGTTGCTGATAGTTAGATATGCACCAGCCACACTATTCCATGACAAACCTACTTGATCAATGGCGTGCCGGGGTGATGAAAGATGAACCAATTGAGATCATTCTGGTCGATAGTTGAAGAAAGCTCTGTTGTTGAGAGTCATGTACACTTTGACAAGCAATTTGTACCAAGCAGCCTCAGATGCCAACAATGAAGAAACAAAAGAGCCGGATCAAGTGCCTGACTCTGGGAGATGATATAAATAGTATTTCAGATTTTCACAAAGCAGGAGAACAGCACACGCAATAAGAAGAAGCATCGCACACCATGAGAACATCCATATCATACGGCAGATGCGACACTCATAGCGTCTAGTCGAACCAATTGGCAATCAGTCCTTATTGGGTTTATACAGCTATCTAAACGTCATCCTATTCGCTCGCACCTATACGAATCGTGCGAAGTATGACCTTGCCCGATTCGGGATATTAAACCCTTGTGATCCCTAGAGAGCGGAGATTCACGTCTTTTTTCCCCAGATGTGGAGGTGGGGAAATTCCCGAGGACAGGCAGTGACAGAAGTCCGGAGCATCCAATCAGTAGCCCGTTTCTAGACCCCGCGGGGAAGAAGGCATAGAGCCATTTCTATAGTCCTGGAGTTAGTAAGAAATGGGGGAACGGCTCCTCGTGATTGACGATCAGACTCTCAGGTTCGGCAATTGAGCGGTCGAAAACCGAGGAACTTGGCAATGGGGCATCAACACCATCACACGACACGAGGCAAAACCAGACAGTTGCCGGGGCCACCGGCCTCCCATCGACCCTTGTACTCTCTTCACTCACTAGAGACTGAGTTTCCTGCGCCCATTGACATCGACTTGAGGCTCCCCTGAGCTCGTCTTGTGCTTGTTCCACTCCACTTTTCGCACATGGACTGCTTGCTCGCTGCATGCTTCTGTGCGCGCCGCCAACGTGGATACTATGAATTCTTCTCTTTTCCAGTGCCAGATTTGCCTTCACTCGTTCAAGCGACTGGGTAAGCAATCTCACGCGCCTTAAGTCACGCTTACGCTGATGTCTGCTATCCGTCAAAAGAGCACCTGCAGCGCCATTTACAATCGCGTACGTAGAGGCCCGACCGACAACAATTGAGATCTCGCCACGTACCGGCTGACAACATCTATCAGATGTCGACCACCGCGCATTCCCTTGCGACTTCTGCTCGAAGGATTTCACACGAAGGTCTGAGTTACCATCAATCGAGCCATGTTGGGTGCGACTGCTGACAAAGGCCCAGGGACGCATTGATCCGACACTGGAAGACATGCAATAAACGCTTGGCCGATGGCATGCCGATTCCAAGCCTTGCGCAACAGAAACGAGGAAGGAAGCAGCTTGCATGCGACCGCTGCATCGTGAAGAAAAAAGCATGCAGTCAGACACAACCATGCATGGGGTGCCGGGAGGCGCCCCTCGAGTGCAATTATGTTCGAGTCACTATTAATCGTGGTAAACATCCACGGGAGCCGACATCCCATCTCAACACCTACACAACCTCGTCAATGGCTTTGTTGGAACAACCAGGCTTTGACATATTAACCACTGGTATGGATGATCCATGGGTGACAGCGCTTGGGTTAGACTTCAGCAGCACCGTACCAGGGCACCCGCCTAATGATGTCCTTTTTGCACAAGAAGAGTCACTGTTCTCGCCCATTGATTCCGATTCGTGCTGGTCGCCTCCAACGATGCCCTCACCTCTTCCAAGCCTATTCAGCCTTTCGTGCGGGTACTTGCCCAACACTGCGACATGGGACGGTAATCTCAACCCTGTTTCTCTTTTCTTTGCATCTGGCAATGGCGGTTCGAATCTCGCCTTTCTGGCAAGGTTCACATCAACGGATGGACTGGCTAGTTCTTTTGATTGCGGAAATCCAAACCAGAGGAAAAGGATCTCATCACAGGCCCACGAAACCGGGAAGATTTCAAAGGCTAATGCGCAAGGCGGCTTGGCTTTTCATGCGCCGCTTCTCGACTTTGGGTCGGATATTGGCTCCATCGATATTTTTAGACATCCTCCCGAGTCGAATGCGTCGAGGGCATTTGGATTCGACAACACCCAGGGGAAGGCTCGGCGGGCTGTGTCCAAATCGCCGACCTTGCATCAGAAAACACATGAAATTGTCGCAGCAATTCGGCAGGTGGCGCAGAAGAAGCGGTCCAACCGCTCCATGCAAACCACCTGGTCCGCGACGAGGGAGATTCTTTGCTACCGTTTTTTCTCGCCGGGCAACATTGAAAGGTTCCTCTGGGCCTTCTGGAGCATGTGGTATCCGAATTGGCCGGTCTTTCACAAACCGACCTTTGTCGCGACGCTGAAGCCTGCCTCGCTCCTTGCAGTCATGTCTCTCATTGGTGCGTTCCTCACATCAGAGACGAGCGATCGTGATCAGGCTTTGATGTGGGTCAGTGAGGTGGAGGACTGGATCTTCAACGACGACAGCTTTGGCGACAGCAAAAGCCAACAGACCGGCGACAAGTCTCAGCTTGTCGATATGGAAACCCAGCTAGACGCGCTCAGGGCGGCCTACGGAGTAGTATTGATCCTGAACTGGGAAGGGTCCCAAGAAGACAAGAACAGAGCCCGTCGGATCAGATTCTCGCAGGTCATTGCGGCTGCCCGCAGCATCGGGTTTTCAGCTGCAAGACACGGCCAACTCAGCAACTATTTGCGTCCTTCCGACAGCTTCGAGAGCTGGAGACTGTTCGTCGTGAGGGAGGAACTGATCAGGACTCTCATTTATGTTTTCATGCTCGATTGCGCATTCATCATGTTCAACAACTGTGCCCCGCGTATGGCCATCTTTGAACTTCAGATGCACCTCGCTTGCCCAGAAGTCTGCTTCCAGGCAAGTAATGTTGAAACATGGCTAGATTGTACCGCGGTCTGGGCATGTAGTCTCATCGGCCAGCGGCAGCCTCTGCTGTGTGAAGCAATAGAGATATTGACCATGGCGGAGCTGTCCAAGCAGTACTGGCAACTGCTTCGGCAGATGAGTTCTCTGAACTACTTTGCCATCGCAAGCGGTAAGTCGGCTTTAGCTGATCTCTCAGCTTGGTCATCCCAAATTGACCTTCTCAGATGCGCGGCAATTGATGTGAGACTAATGACCGGTCCAGCATTCCATAACCTCATTTTCTATCATCAATGTGGTCCCACACACTCGATGAAAGTTTCCCTGATTACTGAGGGTCTCGAAGGATGGATAAGATTATGGTCAACGCGACAACCGGTACTCGGTCTTCTCGAACTCGATCCTTCCGAGCCATGCCAAGCGTGGACGAGGATAGGCTTCATGAAAAATGCTCCAGAGTATTTGCGACTCGCATACATCATTTATGCACAGCCTCTAAAGCTGCAACAGTCGGATGCCGGCCTGAACCTAGGAGGGTCGCCCAGGAGAAGGTTACTACAACGCTTTGACGACTCGAGTATGGGTCAGGTCCATGAACTGATACTTAGGTTCCAGGATTTGGGCTGTAGTTTAAATGGCTGATAGCGAATGCCCTTTCCAATGAATTACCCGACAAGGCCTTTCCGCTCCAGTCTCTGGCAGTTGCCCGTATTCTCGGAAGTTTTGATAGATGCGAAGGCCGTGGCCGTTTGTGGTCAAACTTTTGTTTGTTGCGCAGCTCCTTGGCATATTGCAACAGGCAGTGAAACTAAACTTTTCGATTATGCACCTGGGGCCCAGTCTACTAATGACGGAAATTCCATAGAACACATTGGGGGACCCAGTACTGCGGCCCAAATGGTTATCGGTGGTTGATTGGAATTGCCAAGTAGGACAGGGCTCGGTGGCACCCGCTTGTGGACGATAGATGTGCAAAGATCATGTTGTATTTCATTTTGCTTCGTCCTCTTATTCGCGAATCTAACCACACGTATTTCTGTAGTCACGGCTTCTTAAGGATATTCTTTTCTTGAACATTTATTGCGTTTCATTATGGACTCTACGCGACATTCCGCAGCATCAGCATCAATCAATCGCGCTTACGCATAGTCCCTCGTTTTTTCTTCGCAAAATTCCCAAAATTCCTTGGCTACTCCGGTTCCACCATTCTCCTTCAACTCCATGGCCTCGGCTAATCCGGCCTTGAGAGAAGGAGCCACTCTCCCCCAGGGGACAACATAGGCCCTACCCTCCAGTGTGATTTCGGGCGAGACGCCTGCAAAGAGCACGGTATAGGCGCCAAAAACGGGCTTGTACAGAAGCGGCCGAGCCATGTACCGTAGCAGTGGTGTATGCCGCAGTAGATTGCTATCGACTGCTCCGGGGTTGTATGCCACGCTAACCACGTTCGATGAACCAAATCTGCGAGCGTACTCGGACGACAAAAAAAGGTTGCCTGTTTTTGAGTTCGTATAGTTTTTTGTTCGGTCTTTGGGAGGGTTATGAATTTCCTCCATTTTGATGCCTTCAGGCGGCGATGAGAGTTCGGCAACTTGACTGCTCGCCCAGACTACACGAACGGAGCCTCGAGGTACAGCGGGATCGGCAGCCGCTGCGGCGAGGAGCGGCTGAAGTAGTTGAGTAAACAGAAAGGGTCCGAGACAGTTCGTTGCAAGCTGGAGCTCTATTCCCTGCTTAGATACACTGCCCAACGGAGGTTGAGAAACGCCTGCGTTGTTGAATAGAAGGTGGAGTTTGGTTTCGCGGGCCTCAAAGGTTTGAACAGATTTCTTGATACTGGCAAGATCGTCAAGCTCTAGGTGAATAAACTCCAAAATACCCGACGACGCGGTTTCGGTGGCTTTGATCTCGTTGATTGCCTGTTGTGCACGCTCGGCTGATCGACCAGCGATGTAGACACGGGCGTTTTTGCCGTATAACATCTGGGCAAGCTCTCGACCTATGCCGGAATAACCGCCGGTGATGAGAAAAACTTTGCCATCTTGGGGTTCGACTTGAGCGACAGTAAAAGAGGGCTTTGGAGGAAAGACCTGTGACCACTGAGCTCCCATCACGATAATGAGGTAGAGATGTAAAGCCAATAGAATAGATGCATGCGCTCATGAGCGTGTGTATTGGTTGACATGACTCTGCGAAAAGAATCTGGACATTGACGACTTTTGATGAGGTGTCAGACCATGTCTTGCTGGATTATTCAATAATCCAAAGTATCTTTGGTACGAGGAGAACATGGGTTTTCTTTCATGTTTCCGGGGGATGGTTCGCTCAGCTTCCTGCTTTAATTAATATTATGCGTGTACCTACTTACTACTTCTTCATATTCATCAATGCAACGGTCTCATGGGGTCTTGCTGCGCCGATCCTTGTGATTGATTCTAGCTTGGGCGGCTCGGGCGGTGGGCCTGCATGACTGCCTCAATGTAACACATTGCTGCACGTCGGGTGTTGGAACTTACCTATGTAGCATCACTTTTTGTGCTACATGCAGAGACCAGGTGCCAGATATGGGAATTGCCGGGCACATTGGAATATATGGGGCTTGTATCAATGCTACGCTCGATTAAGTCGCAGGGAAGTGAACCAACAACCAACAAACATAAGGTTGGTTTCTGTGTGGCACCTGGGTACCAAGGTGCTATGCCATTAGGTAACAGTATGCTTGCATCTCGGAATCTCTTCAACACCATCCCCTGTGATCCTGCATATACGATGTTGGCCTGGCGGCATGGAATTCATATCCGAAGAACAGTACGAGGTAGGTAGAGATAATCAGGTTACAGCCACGACAGCTATGACAAGCATTTCTAACCCCACATACGCACACGCACGCACGCACCCCCCCCCC
>BCGF01000003.1:4776469-4788367 GCA_001599175.1 Pestalotiopsis sp. JCM 9685
CCACACACACACACACAAGAAAAAAAAACAACCGGCCCCTCCCGCCTCCCCGAAATACAAGCATTATGTGCTTTCTTGGCTTCTTGGCTAGGTCTTCGTTCCCACGCCATCGACCTTGGATAAGTGCGATGAATCCCTCAAAAGCGAGTATTCATCACGGATCCACCTTGAAATATGCTTTAACGAATCAGAGCCCGTACACCCTTGGATCTGATGTCGGGCAAAGGGATGAGGAAGTCGTGCTCCTGCTTCACGTCGCGTTCAGTCGTATCATACAGCTCGAACTTCGGACCGTTGGGTCTGTAAAGTACGGCAAGTATCAAGCTCATCTCAGACATGGCTAGACTGCACAATTGTCAGAACTTGAGCTGAATGCAGTAAATAATACATTCTTATGCGTGACGATGATTGACTTACTTCTGACCCAAGCAGTTACGTGAACCTCTGCAAAAGGGCACATAACTTTTGTACATTCTAGGATCAATGTCGTGTCCAATCCATCGTTCGGGTATAAATTCCTCCGGCGATGGGAAGACTGTAGGATCTGAGTGCATCAGATATGCCGACATACCTACGGGCACCTGCTTTGATCAGTATTGAGCGGAATATTCAGGAGATATACATGGACGTACACCAGGAGGAATCACATAATTGTGATATTGAATGGGCACGTCGGGAGAGATCCTTGGCAGCCGGTGCATTACTCCGTAACTAAGTCTTTTCACGATATTGACTGTCAGTAGGATTCATAATCGGGTTCGAGTCAATGATGGATTTGAGCCATACCGCAGAGATTCTTTGATAATACCTTGCAAGTACGGGAGCCGTTCCAGCTCAGCCCATGAAGGGACCTTTTCTGGCCAGCCAGACATCGTTTGAGCAAGTTCCTGTCCGAGTATTTTCCTGAGATCAGGCCGCGAGAGGATATAATATGAAGCAAAGCCTATCGTGCGGGCTGTACTAGCAGTGCCTCCTCCGAGCAGTGTTTGCGCTTCTTTGGCCAGGCGTTCCATGGATCTTTCGGATTCGGGCATATCACTGTTGGCGATATGGGTGAACAACGAATTATTATCGTCATCTTTGTTGCTCTGCGTCATTACACGGTGGATATGCTCCAGGGCTTTCTAGATAGATAGGTCAATCCACGTTCAGAAAACGACACAAATATTCTTTGAATTCTTGTCGTGAAACATACTTCCTTGAATGTGTTGAAACACTGGCCCTGTGGGAACATTGCGAGAAGCAAGTTCTCCGGTATATAGGTCGCGATCCTATATCAAGTCAATGGGAGGCATGCATCGTGTGCGACTAGCTGTTGCTCACCTGACAAGCCACGGGAACCCCGTCATCAAGGGTATTGAACGGATTATCGTATGGATAACGTTGTACCTTGAGAAATTATTAGTGTACATGCGCTTTTCGTTTTCGAGCAAATCGCAACATACCAGTCTGGTGCAAAGTCTGGGTCATCCAGAAACCTACTTTCTCCATCGTTCTCCAGGCAAATCCTCCCGATAATATCACCTGAAAAGGCGGAGAACGCATGGTCGAGACGTATTACGGTATTTGTGCCTTTTAAAGCCAGTATACGAGACTCTAAATGTAAGGCAGTCTCCGCAATCATAGGTTGCAAACGCGTGACTCCCATGCGCGAGAAGAACGGTTCCATGGGCTTGCGTCTCTTCCTGTGAAGGTCATGATCTGTAGTCAGGAGATGCGATCCTGAATCTATATCAGTGAAAAAGAATCACAAGACTGCATATCATCAGATGCATACCGTCAAAATCAATCCCTTGGCAGAAAGCGTCATAGTGATTCGTGCGTCGCTTACTCTCGGTTACGTAAAGCTCATTATAGAAATCAGGATCACGAATAGAGAGCTCGACTGGGTTGATACGGATTATAGGACCTATTGATCAGTTCGTTAATTTACAAACTCGGTTCACTGCGATTTCGCTTCTTCATTTGAGGAGACATGCGACGGAGTAGTACTAACCATATTTTCTGTGCATCCTTTCAATTTCAAAGATGTACTTGCCTTGTCGGCAATAGTCGTAATAGAACTCATACCATCCAGTAGCTGTTGCCAACTTGGATCCAGGGAACTTCGCCAACGGCGATAGATACAAGCGATAGACTACCAGGCAAATGAAGTATGCCGTGTATGTGATTGAAATCAAAGTTGCAATGGCCCCAAAGGAAATACCATGCATCCGGAGAGGGATCTCAAACTCAGAAAAGAACATCTTGCCAATAAAATGTAGTGTTCCGTCGTAGCTGCGGGTTGCACACACACACACACACACCCCGAGCAAGCTCTTATATCTGGAGAGAAATATTGAGCTTTGCGGGGGAAATGACTTCAAACGTCTGAGTCCTTAGGCACTAAGGATGGCCACAAGCTACCTCGCCTCGTCCTACGGAAGACATCACTTGGGAAAGAAGCCCGAGCATTATTCGACGAGGCAGGGCAGTAAGAGGTGGTACTGCTGGTTGCATCTTCATCTCATTTGTTTCAAGCAGGCTATGCGGTACATAATCCATTTTGCTCCAACTTCTGCATGCATCATGTGTGTTGGTTCTCCTGATATTCCTGGCATGAATCCAAATGTTTCGTCGATACGGACCCAGGCTGATAATCACGCCGAAAAACAGGCACAGATCGCATATCTTACAATCCGGTGAAGGAACCTTATACGTAGTGCTCGCGTAGTCCTATTGCAGCTCACACAGGGATGCCTTGCATGCATGGACAGATTTAAGTCTGTGAGCCCAACAGGATGCCGAGTTCTCGAATGTGTCCCTGGCTCGTCTGGGTACTTAGTAGGGAGTATTGGATCTCTTTTCGGAACGCCGCCAGATTGGACCACAATTGGCCCACTCTAGATACCCAGCCCCTACGTGATCTTTGGACGTGCAGCAATCCTGGTTCAAGCCGCGGACCTGAATATGGATATACCGGGCCTAGTGGACTTTTGCGACCACATCCGAGATAGCTAACAGCAGTACGTACGGCCGCATGCATTGTCTACCTTGGGCATGCTGAAGGAAATGCCAAGCCGTGTGACGCAGTGTCATTGACGGACTGAAAGCAGTGATTCAAGTCGAACAAACAACGATGCCGGCTAAGCTGCCCGAATATTGGTCAGCATGACGGCTATTCGTTCCTCCGTACACGTGAACACTTATGCGAATTTCGTCTCGTTTATGATCCCAATGTGAATTCAGTTCGTCTATTGATACGATGTTCCTCGTAGACACCCAAGCAAGTCCACGGTCATCATTATGGATTTTGTGTACTCGGAAGAGGTAGATCCTAGTCTCTACGAGACACACGGTCTTGCTGGAGGAATTCCACTACGTAGTCAGTCGGCTCGGTCTATTCCCCTTTCCCCTTATAATGTCCTTATTAATCGTTCACAGTGCACACCGATCTATACAAGGAACGAGATGGTATACTGAGGGCCCAAAATGACTGGACAAAGTACGTCAGGCCGGTCCATAATTACAAAGGCGGACTTGGGGACCAGTTCAGCTTTGTATGTGTGACTGTTCCCGAATGTCTGCCTGAACGACTTGAGATCATCTCTTACGCAAATGAATTTGCTTTCCTTTACGACGGTGAGGTACCCTTTTCATTTTTGTGGCTTTCAAGACGTTAAGGGGCCGTTCCTAACAATTGGAACAATCACCTTCAGATGCTATGGAGAATCTCGACCTGAAGAAGGACCACGATCAAAACGCCACATCGCTGCTGGAAACGTTCAGAACAGATATCCTCAAACGAGATACAGACATTCAGACCCGACCAGAGAAACGACTTCAGGCGCAAATTCTCACAGAGATGATGAACCTGGACGCAAAACGCGCGGTCGTGACTATGAAGGCGTGGGCTACCTTTGTACAATTGGCGGCTAAGACACGAAGTGAGCCATTTGGTACTCTTGCCGAATTCATACCAGCGCGAGTCATTGACGCAGGCGAATTGTATGAATCTCTTCTTTTAATTCTCCTCATTATTTGAGCCGCATCCCTATCTAGACGTCTCTATACTCTTCGTTATTTGTACTGATTCTCCTTGTTTGTGTAGGATATGGTTCGGTACCCTGACTTTTGGGATGGCGTTGACGATTCCAGAGACCGAATGGGAACAATGTATGGAACTTGCAAGACCCGGCTACGTTGTTCTCGGACTCACAAACGATCTTTATTCATGGGAAAAGGAAAAGCAAGACGCGATCCGCCTGAAACAAGATTACGTCTTCAATGCTATCTGGGTTATTATGCAAGAAAGTCAAGTATCAGAGCAGGAAGCCAAGCGAATCTGTGCCGAAGAGATCAACAAGTATTTGGCAGAATTCATGAGCATTGTGGAAAAGACGAAAGAGAATATGGACCTTTCTCGCGATTTACGAGCGTACATTGAAGCAGTCATGTATAGTTGTAGTGGGAATCTGGTTTGGAGCATAACTTGCCCAAGGTATAATGAGGCGAGTTAGACGATAGATGTGCAGTCACGATTCCGGGTCAAAAGTTGCATTCGATGATTTCGTTCGACGAGCAAACGGTGTTTACCTTGGCACTCAGCGCAAGACCACTTATTCTTTACGTATGCAAAAAAAATTTCTTCTATGTGAGTCGAGCCGAGGGAGCATACCGCCCAAGGAGGCTGTAAAAGTGTATGCCTAACTGCGTAGGGCTTCGATCAACTCGATCAGAGGCTCAGATTGAGATGATTGCAAATCATATTCTGTACCATCTGTAGCCTGGTCTGTGACCAACCAAAAATTCACATCTTGGCCGGTGGAGTTGAGTTGACTAAAGCCCTGCAAGCAATCAATGGGCCAGGACTTATCGACTATTCAATAAGGTTACAATTAGCAAGTCGCTAAAGATGCTAATCTCAATTCAAGCTGATCTTCACAAAGAGCCCAAGCCTCTACAGCGGTCGCTCGACGGGCAAAGACGGTGTCGCATCCCAGTGTCCAACTGTGACCCCTACAGAGTGCCACCGGGACTTGCTGGGGCGCTGCGAATGGTGGGAGCTTAAACGTGATGACAGTGCAGAAGCCAACGGCACAGCATCTCCACTCGGTACCCAGGTTAGATGCATGAACATCTCGCGCTCGGGACGTTTGCCAAACACCAACGAGATATGGAGAGCGCCAGCCAGCAACAAGACCGGTTCGCGCGGAGGTCGCACTGCTTGCGTATACAGTAATTTGGAACGTACGCAGTAGGTAGACTGTGGGGTCCAAGCGTGTTCGCCATTTGAGCGGCTCGTCTACATATTTCGCCCCCACTTCCGGGACTTGTGTTGGCACGACCTCCAACAATTTCCAGGTAGTGTAGCACTTTGTGTGGAAACTAGACAAAGATCACCTCGCTAACAGCCCATGCTGACCAGCACGTAGTAGGATGGCAGAATACGTAGCTAATCACTGGATTCAAGTAGAGGTCTTGGTACCGAACCAACATCTACAATGCATGAGGAAGGCGTTCAGCGACTCGTTTTCAGGATTCTGTCTCGGCACATCGAAACCCCGCCGCAGGATTACGTATAGGGCACCACATGAGGCTCGATTCCTACATACCTGCTCGGCTACCTCGTAAGCCGCTATGAATCCGTGCCGCCGGATGAAGCGCTAAGCTCGTCCTGGCAATAACGACCGATGCCGAACTTTCGGTCATCTGTCTCTCTTCCTCTCCCGTTGATAAGGGTTTCCGGGGTTGCGGGAGGATGGGTAGGACTGCGGGGCTGTATGGTATGCGGCCCGCAATCTTGCAGCCGGTGCCCACCAGCCACTGTGCTATGTTACTTCAAGCTACATACATAGTAGTATGTATGCTGCATGTTTCTCCACATAGCTGCACCATACATGTGATATTGAAAGAAGGGGATATTCAGTTGGTCCCCGGCTGCTGAGCTGCTACCGGTTTTGTAAATATGTTCAGAGTGTTGGGGGCAAGGGGCCCAGCGGGGAGCTCGGCAGCGGGAGGGCGGCAAAGGCGGGCTCCTAGGATAATCGATCATACTAATAATCTGTACCTATTGCGTCGGGCCGTTCTACCGGGCCGGGGTCTCATGCAACCAAGGCGCTTAGATTTCTGATTTGCATATTGAGCAATACATCCCACCGGCATTACAAACATTAGATTGGTACAAGCCGCTTGTTTAAGTCCACTGTTCGATCTGTCAGCCATCTCTCCCTCGCTTCTGCGGTGGCCTGGTACAACCTGTAGAATTTCTAGCACCTGGCGTGGGGACTGGGTGAAAAAACTCTTTATCAGGCGTGAATAGCAGGAGAGTACGCGGTGGATTGATGGATCCAGAACCGGGGCTTGTAACGATGTAACATTGCGGGAGGTCCCCAACTGTCACCGTGGATTTTGGGGGCTGGCATAGCAGTGACCTTGCAGCGGAATCTGGCGGACTATCCGCTATTAACGAAAATTTCAAGCGGCATAACTGAAGAAAGTGGTAGCCAACAGACACCATTATGATAATCACACTCACACAAAAATGTGATGAGACTCTGGATCCAGTATGTGGTTTTGAATTAAAGATAATTCTTTAGTGGTGTACTATTCCCCCTCCCAGACACGATGTCTTCCTCCAATCGACTAGGAACCGCAGGACTGAGTCCTACAACTGCCAACCCCCACTCAACTACTCTTGGCTGCTAGGTACCTACGTATACCTAGGTAGCGAGTATCTCGGGATTCTCAGTAACGTAACACTGATACTGTAAATCATTGCCTAGGATTAACAATCGTACCAGCCATCTACTTCTCGTGTGTGCGGGACTACGTATCCCTGAGTCTCGGAAATGCGAGAAGGAACAGAGTTGTTCTTGGTCTCTTGGAGCTTGATTTGTTGTTGGCTCGGACTATACCCGGCTTTAGTCGAGTTTTGACTCGTTCGCCGAGTCCGTGACCAGATGCTAGATAGTGACGACTTGATCGAGGCCGGGGTGTGGCGTTCAAGAAAAGCAGGCAAGAACACCAGACATGAGCAAATGAGTCCTATGTAGACCTCGAGAGTGCTGAGAAATATCAGTAAATGTGCATGGCTGGAAAAAAAAAAGAAGAAAAAAAAAGAGCACGCAAGAAGCTTGAGGGGAAGATAGAAGGAGGTGAGGGGCGCGGAATTCATCAACCTACGCCCATAGACATATCTTGGAAAGATTATTTGTAGCATTGAAGCTAAACAAAATCGGCGTCTTGGCCAAGCGTATGATGCTGGCGATACAAACACTGTAGCTTGTTTAGTAAAACTCTCTCAATCAACACGTTGGTAGGATCTCTTACAATGCACCGACGCCAAAAACTGCGATTACTCTTGTCTTTTTACCACGGCTAACTTGCAAGTTCCACAAGAAAGGAATCGGAAGAACAAAAACGTAGACGTCCGTCACCAGGCTGGTAATCCCCTGCACCCAAGGGAGAATCTGAGTTTGGATGCAGTGACCCGGTAAGAGTGCATTCCACGCTTTGCTGATCGGACGGCAATCGAAGATTGTAGCGAAGAAGGTGCCAACATTAATAATGATGACAGCAATAATACCGAAATAAACGGCTGCTCGGGCTGCTTTGTTGCTGTGACGACTGAATACGCTCCGGTAGAAAAACAGAAAAACGAGTCTGATACTACCCGACAGGAGAATGTAAACGTATTGGGCGAAGGTAAAGTACTAACACTCAAGTCAGTTTCGTGTGTTTGTCTCGCTGGGTATTTGAATTATTCTTGCCTTGAGAGCATCGAACAACCAGGTACTTGGCTCGTTCCAGATGTCGCGTCCAAGACCCAATGTGCATGCTTCTCTTTTGTCAGCCCATGGTGTCAAAGTGGTAGTCGACATTTTGCAACGTACATTTTAGGATCAATGCTGAAAAAGCACAAGCTAAGCACTATTTATAAAATTTGTTAATTTGTCGTTATTTGCTGTGATAGTTGTGATTCACTTACATAAGACCAGAGACACAAGTCTATCACCACGTTAGTTTCTAATTAAAAACTGAGCACTTTTTCGCAGACTCACAATCCTCAATACTGATAGAAGCTTCGGTGATATAAATGCGAGTATAAGTTCGCAATGCGACAAACGCCGTCGCAACGGTAAGGCATACCGTGTGAAGCGCTATATTGCCTCCGAGCTGATCGGGCGGGTCGATCAAATTGACTTCTTCGCCGGTAGGAGCAGGGTAAGCAGATAGCCACTGAGCCATATCTACTTAAAGTAAACGTGCGCGTAATGAGAGTTTGACCAAATGCAAGAAGTATGACAGGATGTCGAATTGCTTTTGTCAAATATATAATCTTTGAGCTTAGTAGAAAGACGTCTCGATGATTAGAAGCAAAAGAATTTATAAGTTCAAAAGACAAAATATTTCAGGCAAGAAAAATAAGGACTTAGAAGAGGTAGATATGCAAAGAAGAAAAGAGGAGAGGGCGTTGGCTGCTTAGTCTCCTCTGGCCCTTCGTAATTATTGTGCGAGTACGAGGTACTTGAAAGGGAATAACAAATCCATATCCTGAACGAAATGCATGCATAAGTACATGGACGGAGTGTTCACCAGGGAAGGAGACGGGGGAATGTTGCCGGGCCTTCCCACTTCTGTGCGAAATGCTTGATTTTTTTCTCAGACGATCATGTGCTTTCTTCAACTGAGCATGTACCTTTGTGACAGCCTGCCATTTGATATATTTAGCTGTGAGCGTCGTAGTGCATGCTGTACCTGTGCATGCATGTCGGGGCCATTTCAATAGGCCCCTTAGCGCTCGACTCCCCTCGAGTGTCCACAAGTTTGTCCCAAAGGGCTAATGGCGGGCCTACTATTTATAAACATGCTGTTGGTGTTCCCAAGATTGGCGCCAAATTCCGACATTGTCTTCTGCTTCCAGATCCCTCAAGTGCGCGCTAGATTTCGGAGAGCTCAGCCAATTATTATTCTCAATTTTACACAATCACAGTTAGAAGCTTTTGGAGCTTCTGTCGTGAATTCACTTCCGTCAGCTCGTCGCCATGACTGCCTTTCAGACTGCACCTGTCTCCAATCTGATCCCGGTGCTTGTAACGATTCTTCCTTTGGTGAGAAATCCTGTGGGCTGTGACCTCTACGCACCAGAATTGACCAGATCTGCTGTAGTACTTCGCCTTTCAATGGATTTACAACCTATATCTTCATCCGCTATCCAAGGTGCCGGGTCCGCGTTCATGGTCGACGTCTCGTCTTCCTTTTGTCGTGTCCCTGCTGCGAGGCACAATAGTTCATGACATCCAGAAGCTACATGCTAAATATGGACCAGTCCTTCGCATTGCGCCGAATGAGGTGACATTTGCGCACCCCACGGCTTGGAACGACATTTTTCAATTTCGTCCTGATCGCCCTCAGTTCCTCAAAGATCCGGTCTGGTGGAATCGTCAGCCAGGACACCCACTGTCAATCATCAATGCCATTGATGTGGTTAACCACGCGCGTATCCGCAAAGCCATCGCACCAGGATTCACAGCCCGCGCCTTGCGATCACAGGAACCAATGATACAGAAATATGTCAATCTATTGGTTCAACGTTTTCAGGAAAGCCTGGACAGTGTCAAAGTCGGCGATTACAAGACCGTTGACATCTCTGTCTGGTTCATGTTCACCACCTTCGATGTCTTTGGGGACCTTGGCTTTGGGGAGTCATTCGACTGTCTACAGAACTCGCGATATCATGCTTGGATCGAGCTTTTGTTCAACAGCGTCAAAGCTGCCTCCATGGTGGCCGCAGCGCGATTCTACCCGGCCATCGAGTACGTACTGATGAAATGCATTCCGGCTTCTCTCCACAAGATGGCGGCGGATCACTTTCAGCAAATCGTGGACAAGATTGACAGGCGCCGCAACTTTGAAATGCCGCGCCCAGACCTGATGCACCATGCCTTTGAAGCCGAAAATGATAAACTCATTTCAGAGGATGAGATCAACGCAACATTTATGGTGCTGACGACGGCGGGGAGTGAAACCACGGCAACGGTTCTTGGTGGGACCTTTCATTACCTCGTCAACAACCCATCTAAGCTTTCTATTTTGGTCAAGGAGATTCGAAGTGCATTCCAAAGCGAGACAGACATTACCGTGGCTCGATTAAACGAACTCCGTTATCTGACTGCCGTTCTGAATGAAGGACTTCGATTGTGTCCGCCAATTCCCTGGGTACTTCCCAGGGTCGTCCCCAAGAATGGAGAAAAGGTTTGTGGAGTGTGGCTGCCCGAAGGAGTAAGTCAAGTCCTACACGTTTATCATCTTTTCTTTTTGACTCAGAATGTTACTGACTGTCCATGTAGACCCAGGTTTCTATCCAAGCATACACAATCAACCGTGATGAGGCCATCTTTCACAGGGCCCTAGAATTTCTCCCCGAACGTTGGCTATCGGAATCAACTACGGACACGAGCAGTCCGTTTTACGGAGACCAGCGTCATGCTATGCAGCCGTTTAGTGTCGGACCGCGGAATTGCATGGGACAGCACATTGCCTGGGCAGAAATGCGGCTCATCGTATCCAAGTTGCTCTGGACTTTTGATTTTCAGGCCTCGCAGGGCGAACGACTCCAGTGGGAGGATCTTCGGACATTCTTACTGGTAGAGAAGCGGCCTATCAATGTGGATTATAGGTTGAGAACTAATTGACTGCCACAACCAGCAAAACAATGATGGTTTTAAAATCAGAAATCAGTTGGCATCAATTTATTCGTGTCATCTATCAGAGCTGCATCGGGGTAGCCATGTTGCTTTGTCAAACTCCCTACTGCTATGAACATTGATGGTGCTCGCGGTTGCGCCACGAGAGAGGAGCACTGATCCGTCGTCAATGTGACAACAAGTACCCCCAGCTGTTCGCGAGCCCAGGCATAAATAATCTTGACCATGCAATCAATCACACAGGCCTTTAATACCGTAAAAACGAATAATAAACGTTGCCGGAAGATTTATTATAAGGACTAGCTTTAATTACGGCGTGTTACCAGTTATATAATAATAATTAAAACTTTCCGACCCTTCTAACTCGAAAACGAACTCTAAGTCTCCATACCAGGCCACACAGGCAGGATTTTGTACATAAGCTTGGTAACATACGCGCTCCTCCTCGATAATGTCACGGCGAGCAAGAAGGTATCAGGATGGTCAGGGCCTATTATTGGCCAACTGCTCTATAGACGAAAATAATAAGACTAACGAAAGTAAAAAAAAAAAAAAGAGCTTAGGAACAAACGTTCCCAGAGCGGGACTATATAATCGAGCGGCGTAGATATTGCCCGAAGGATCGCAGCTTACCCTTTAATTGGTGGTTTCGGTATACGGTAATAATCGGCCGTTATATTACCCCCCTTTTTTTTTAAAACCGGTCCGGCCGGCCTACGATCGTAGCGAGTATCGCCGGCGTTATATAATAATATATATATACCGGAAAATTTATTTTTTATACTCCGGTTAAAGCTTAAAGCCTAACCACCAAATATCCTAATCCCGTAATTTATAAAACGTATTAACGGCTATATTTTGTTTTTATTAATTATCGATTTTAGGATTAATAATAATTTAAGCTAATAATATAACGTAAATAGCTTCGATTATTTTAATATTATTATTCTAAAATATAATTATTATCCGGGGTATATAAATATTAATTTTTTTATAAAATAATAAATTTTTTTCGGTATTTTATATTATATTTTATACGTTAGCTATTATAAACCTTTAGATTTTAATTACGTATTTGCGCGGTATTATAATATTTGCTAACAATATAATAAATAAATAATAATAATAATAATAATAATAATAATAATAATAATAATAATAATAATAATAATAATAATAATAATAATAATAATAATAATAATAATAATAA